>JANJYP010014146.1:0-11326 GCA_024605115.1 Rastrelliger brachysoma | reverse complement strand
ATATGGTTAAACAGCCTAGGGCTCAATATGACTGACGATGGGGCCTAAAATGGTTCTTTTCATCTTAACTTGTTTCACTGTTTTTTCTTGATAATACAACTGTTACTGGATTGGATTAATTTTTCCTCTCCATACAGCCGGCAAGTATGTGAGGAAGTTGTGCCAGAATTCCCAACCCTACCTCGTAAATTTCTGGGAAATGAAATTGAGTGCTGTTAGGAAAGACACTGATTAAAACTGCTGCAAGAAACAAAGATTTACATTGGTGTAGGGCATTTTGAATTCAAATTCAAACAAAAACAGTGTACGTACAAGAGAATCCATCCATATTGAAATTGGATGGATACTCTTGCATGTACAGTGTTTCTGAGATGCACTAACTTTTGAAGATTATCATGGCTTTGACAGATAACAAGTTTTACACCTGAGTGATTTAACAGCCACTTACAACAAAGCCAGATGTGAAGATATTCATCACCCTATCATCCAAAAGGAATAATGGTATCAATGAAGTCAAGACTTAAGACTTGAATGTAAACTAAGAAAAACTCATGAGGTTGTGTTAAGATAATTGCAGAAGGAAAGGACAAGAAAACAACTACACACTTGTAAGAGATAAATGTTTTTGTCTTGTATAAAATTGTTTTCAATTGTATAAAAATTATACCAAAGAAGACATGACCTTGGTATTCTCAGTGGAAGTTCCTGAACATCATTAATGACTTTGTGGTCTCTCCAGTTAAAGCTGCACTCACCAACACCAACATTTATGCTGCATCTTTTGCAAACATGAACATGTGGTCCATAGTTTACTAACATCAGCTTGCATTTTTTCCCACATGGAATATTTTAAATAGTTACCCTCACTGCTGCTGTGAATTTACCTTTAGAGCCTTTCAAAGCCATGGGGATGTAAAGGAGACACAGATGAGCAGAAGATGGTGAAACAGCAGGGACTGAGGTGGTGGGTCTCTCTCTATTTCTCTTTTCTCTTTCTAATCTTTCCAACAATTCAGTCTGTTTGTAGAGGACAAAGCCTCAGCCTTTACCTGTCTACACATGTCCCACCACTCTCCTCCCTCTCCCATTATCTAACTATTTAACACACACNAGAGAGAGAGAGAGAGAGAGAGAGAGAGAGAGAGAGAGAGAGAGAGAGAGACGCTCCAAGCTTTACATGTAAACAAAGCCTTAATATTTTTTTTCTTATCACTACAATCATATGCAAACACATTATTTTTGAGAATGCTACTGTGGACAATTTATTTTTGGTCATATGCACGTCTTAGAAGAATCTAACTGACCGAAGGCTCATGAGAGATGCAGCATTACTGTTCCTAACAGCTGAAATTTCTGATTGTCTGGCCTGCTTCCTGGTCTGTGATGTCTGTCTGACGTCATTCAAAGTAGAACCTAAGAAACAGCCAGTTTCCTCTCTGCTTTGACTGACTCCGATACAACACAGTACAGTACTGTCATTTTTTTCCTTAAACTTGTGCCACCATTTAACATTCTCATTGTTATGGCAAGCTGTGCCAGCTGTGTGCTCACTCATCTGCGTATTTATAATGACTCCCCATAGGAATAAACTCCAGTCCTGTCGTGAAACTTTTGCAATGAACATGTTATAGTCTGTCCAGACAGTCACTCATGATGGGAGAAAAAGATGTGCTTAAGTGACAGGAAGTTTAAAACACATTACAACATACGTACCATATCCCTGTTTCCCATAAGCGAGGTGAGGTGGAATTTTCACCAGTCTTCTCTCGTTGACACACATCCCCACCAGAGCTTTGTCCATCCCTTGGATCAGCTGCTTCTTGCCAACAAACACATTGTAGGTGCTGCCACGGTCATAACTGGAAAACACACAGACACATATATATTTACGAGGATTTTAGTTACTAACTCCAGTAACTGCAAATGTTACTGGAACCTCACTTTCATCAAGAGACTCAAAATAGGCCAAGATCTTTTTACACTGTCTGATGCATATTACAGCTAGAAAAATCAGTAAATTAATTGCTTTGTTAATTGGCAGAAGATAAAATTTTCGAAATTTATCCTTTTTCTCATTTTCAAGAAGGACAAATATTATCTGGCTTCAGCTTCTCAAAAGTGAGAATTTAGTCCTGTTCTTTGTCATGTGTGATAATAAATTAAACAATTGTAGGTTCTGCACTTTGACCAGACAAAAAAAGAACACTGAAGACATCACTGTGGGATCTGAGATATGTTTTTGAGTGTGAGAGATTTCATATTAACCAGCAACTTTTTCAATACATCATGCAAGTACATTGTCATCGGTGGTAACTAGGCAGATGGCTCCCCAAGGGACCTTGAGATAAGTGGGTTCCACGAAATGAATGAATACTGAGTATCCAGTGTGAAAATAACATATAGTCTCATTTTATTGCAAATCACCGGTCTGATCAAGTAGTAGTTCTTTGTGTAATCCAATAGAGGGTGATTTATATTCAACTGATTTATAGCATTTGGCTTAAGCATAAATGGATCCAGATCTGCAGCCAGCCTGCTTGCTTGCGTGGCTTCCAGGGACGAACCAACGCGCACTTTTACGCATCGCGCACGCTGTTCCCACTGTACACTCCGGGTTGTTCTGCACACTGAGATAAATATAAAGAATAATATAAAGTCATCAGATGTGTGCTACTTACCTCGAGTCGAACTTCTTGCCGTCCGGAAACATGCCGTTGTAATGATACCTGACATAATCCCCATCTTTGACTGCGCGCACACACTGCTCTGGCACGAAAGTTTTCTCAATTAAGATGTCGTCTAACGGTGCCACAGGAGCGTTGGAGGCTGCGAAAGACACCAGCACCGACAGATACAACACGACCCGAACGCAGTGGATCATCTTCACCACCGACAAATTCTAAACGATGGATGATAAGTATGAGTAAGGCCTGTATGTGTATGTGTGCTGCGTCCCTGCTCCCCGGTACTTTGGTTTCCTCTACTCCGATTTGGATTTAAGTCCTGCCCCCGGTCCCAGTACGGAGAAGATCACGCGTCAAGTTAGCCAAAAAACTACACAACATCCGGTTACACATAGAAATAAAACTTCTAATAATCACTTGAACGCCACATTCTAAGTTGTTTTACCAAGTAAAATTAAAACATAAAAGCACATAAGATCCGTGTGTGAGACACAAACAAATTCAAACAAAGTTTAAGTAGCCAGTGGTGCTAATATTTTGAAACTGCAATCTGTATTTCCTGTCTGGGCCCGCTTCTTTGTTGCTAAACTTACACATTTTGTGAATTGAATGGGCACCACGTATTGCTCTTGCGCAGTGAAGCCTCTGAGATGTGTCAACGTGGTAACGTAGGGGTCTTCACACAGCTGCAGGCACATCCCCCTTCTGGATCAATTGAAACATAACATCTGGCTAAACTTCAGAATTGCAGTGAAAGTTTTAACTATGAACAGGACTTGTGCTTGCTCTAATGTGGTATTACACATGGATAGTAATGTATTGGTGATGTAGGGCCTTTAGAGTGGAGGGGGGTAGACCAGGCAGGAATGTCTCTACGTGGCAGTGGGAGGAGGAGGGACACTTCACTCTCACCAGGGGTCTAATTAGTGATCGAGAGGGTTAAAAGTTTAAAGAGAAGTATTATATAGGAATAATGTTTTGGTTAGGCCTCAAAATCAAACAAAGATGCAAACCCACCTTGTCCCTTACCTAAAAAAATAAATGAATTTAGTTATGATGTGCAGTTTTGAATTGTTTATTATCTGTGAGGCTCTACTTGTTCTGTCTAGAACAACAGCAGTGATTTTTACTTTTGTGAGCTAGTAAGAGGAGGTGCAGCAGAGGGTGGGGGCCGCCTATTCTTGCACTACGCCCGGGGGAGGGGAGTCTTCATCCGGATACGTGGTGGAACTTGAGGCGGTACTACGCAGGCCGACCGTCCGGAATCGTCCCAACTAGCCAACCCCTCCACCATTTACCAAACTTTAACATGGCACCCTCCACTTCTTCTCGGCTCTTCCCTGCGCTGTTGATCGCCTTGTCCGTCACTGTGGTGAACTCGCAATATGAAAAATACAGCTTTAGGAGTTTTCCCAAGCATGAGCTGATGCCTCTGGAGTCAGCGTACAAATACGCGCTGGACCAGTATACCGGGGAGAAATGGAAGGACACCGTGGAGTACATGGAGATGTCTTTGAGGCTCTACCGGCTGCTGCGGGACAGCGAGGCCTTCTGTAACCTCAACTGCAGCTCTGTCAGGCTGGACGACGAGCAGAAGTTTGCGGAATTTCCAGAGTTGCGGGCGTTTGGGAACGTGGTGAAAAGAGCACAGTGCCTGAAGCGCTGCAAACAGGGGCTGCCCGCTTTCAGACAGGCCATGCCCAGCCGGGATACCATAGATGAGTTTGAGAGGAGGGAGCCATATAGATACCTGCAGTACGCTTACTTCAAAGTAAGCAAACATGTTTAATATGTGGGGTCAAATTGATAAGAGCTGCATGTTTAAATGGAGAAGTAACAGAAAGGTGACAGTCTACTCTTGATTTTTTTATTTTAAATTTCGTTTATTTTTGTGGGTGTCAGTGCATCCACAATTTACGCAAAGTCTCAAGTGATTTTTCTTGAAATGTATTCTGACGTCACATACAGTAGCCGACGTGCCACGGTTGCGCTTTTTGGCTACATGGCTACAAACGCAGGGGAACCTATTACTTATGTGTTTTCTTGTTATTTTATTATTATGATGAGGAATTGAAGTTACGAGGAGTGGACAAAGATACTGGTTGATCATCACTTCTCCAGGGTTGAGCTTTGTCATTTTAGTCTACAATCTCAGGTCAAAGGTCGTAAGAATTATTGTTCTAATTAACTCAAACGTACAGTATGTGCACAGTTAAGAAGCATTATCCATTCTTCCATACAGGTGCGACACTTTGCTAGCATGGTTTGGATCTACATGTTCTTTTAGACTGGTCACTAGCTTGGTTTTGATGTGTATGAAACTGACATGAATCCTATGCTACAGCCTTGGCCTTGATTTTGAACCAGGGGCGCAGGTGATTTAGGGACATATGTCTAAACTTCCATCATCAAAAACCAAATGAAGGAATAATTTCTGGAACAGTGGGCATAATAATTTATCACCAGTTACTATGTAGTCTTTCCATCTACATTGTAGTTGCATTATAACAGTAGAAATCTTTAGATGGAGCTTCTTTGAACCACATATTATCACCATCTATTGCTGATGGTCATTTGTTTTGAGGTACTTTGGAGATCCTAGGTAGATATTGTATTTTTCTATACTCATGAGGTCAAACATGAAGTAGCTTTTAACATTGCATTTGTGTTCCTTGTTGCAGTCTGACAACCTGGGCAAGGCAGTGTCTGCTGCCCATACCTTCCTGCTGAAGCACCCCGATGATGAGATGATGCAAAGGAACATGGCATACTACAAGAGCATGCCCGGGGCCGAAGAATACCTCAAAGACCTGGAGACCAAATCCTATGAGGTATACACACACACACACACACACACACACACACACACACACACACACACACACACACACACACACACACCACCATCCACCCATCCAGTGGGTATGGGTGTGTGCATCCAACTCTGTGAGATGGGTGTGCCCGTTACAATGTGGTCTCAGCTTGTGGTAACATGGAGCCAAACACAACCAGTGCTTCCTAAAATTACTTTTAGGATCCATCAGTGGCCTGAGCAAATAAGGTGCTATTCATCTTCATTTTGCAAATACAAAACTCAAAGTTTTATTTGGAGCTCTGCTTTGATCTGAGGTTTCATCTTTACTCTGTGCCTTACAAAATTATCATCATCAAGTCTCATCAAATAAAAGGTTTGTGCTCTAGTGTGTATGTAGAAAATGTGAGTGCTCCTGATATAGACAACAATAGTGATAATATTTAAATATCTCTGGTTAAGGTTAGGGTTAGAATTGAATCTGACAAGAAAGTCCTGGTTGCCCCAATATTGTAGTCATACTCAAAATTACCATGAATGACTGAAATTTTTTTTGGTGTGTTGTTGCAGACATTATTTGTACGTGCTGTGAGGGCATATAATGGTGAAAACTTCCGTACCTCTGTGTCAGACATGGAGCTGGCTCTGCGGGACTTCTTCAAGGTCTACGATGAGTGTCTGGCTGCGTCTGAGGGTCCCAGGGATGTCAAAGACTTTAAAGATTTTTACCCCTCAATAGCAGGTCAGTTCATCCCGTAACACGTCAATACCTCAGTCCTGTATCTATAGTCTATCTTGTACATAACCACATTTCTTTTTTTTTTCATAGTCTTCTCAGCATCAGCCTTTTTTGTTTGTTTTCATCTGACCACTTCTTCAATAAATTGATTAACTCTGTCTTTATTGCTGTTCTTTTTGTAAATTCAGTGGCAGTCTAATGCACAACTTGGTTTTCATCTCTCTCCAGATCACTACATTGAAGTCCTGGAGAGGAAGGTGACATGTGAGAGTGACCTAACACCTGTCGTTGGTGGCTTTGTCGTTGAGAAGTTTGTGGCCACCATGTACCACTACCTACAGTTTGCCTATTACAAATGTGAGTATTTACTTGTTTTCATTTTGTTATTGCTGACACACAGTCGAGGAGCAGTTTCCACAGTTTCTTTGGAATTATTGTTTATCGACCGAGTTCCCTGGATTAAGCTCTAATTCATGTGTTTTCAGTGAATGACCTGAAAAACGCAGTGCCGTGTGCAGCCAGCTACATGCTCTTTGATCCTAGCGATGACGTCATGAACAATAATGTTGCCTATTACAAGTTCCACAAAAGCCAGTGGGGGCTGACAGAGGAGGACTTCCTCCCCAGATCAGTAAGCCACATTAATGATTACACACTTCATGCCAAGACAGTCTATAATTCTACTTCATTTTACAAAATGCAAGCATAAACACAGTTTCTTTACTGTCTGTTGTGTATTTGCAGGAAGCAGTGCGGTATCACAACCAGACCACCATGCAGTTACAGATGTTGGAGTTCTCCAAACAGCACCTGATGAGCGATGATGAGGTGAGTGCCTGTGCCTGTGTTTATACCTGTGGAATATTTGCTCAGGTGAAAGGATGATGATATAGAGTCCACTCATAAAAATAAACCTGCATGGAATTTGTTGGATTAGGTTGTTTGCAGCTCTGTCCTCATGTAATTTATGGAAAAACCCTGGATTCTTCCATCTTGTCACATGACTCCCTTGCAGTACAATGTGGGCCCTGTTTTTATCAGGCTGCAATATTACAGAGCTCCATGGGGAGGCAGCATGACCCTAGCATTTCTTTAAGTTATTATGATGCAGTAGAGAACTGTGACCATCAGGGCAACCCTGCATAAACCTGATTACATGCTGCATGTGGTAAATACTGTTCAGCTCTTGACTGTAATCTCTTAAGTTATGTCAGATATGAGAAATCTGAGATATAACTGTGAGTGGGAGGATTTATGCTAATTCACTTGGTGCAGATGTCACTTTGTAATAAAACGGATGATTATCTTCAGTTTATTCTTTTTGTGTTCGTGTCCACAGGGAGAGGTGTTGGAGTTTATAGATGAGTTCCTGGATGAGGATGAAGAGCCCACAGTGTAAAAGGGGAATTAACACTGAAAAAACTGCACCAGCACTCCACAGCTTGTGTTCATTGGGTTTTGTAAGAGGTTCTCATTGGTCACTGTGTTTTTACATGCAGCTCCACATCCTGAATATTTTTCTAGATTTTTATTTTATGCACTAAATATGCAGCTCGAAGGCATTGGCATATAGCACAGTGACTAAATGATACACGAATGATGGCAATAGAGATATAAATATTTGAACTCACTGTTTTATGAATTCATTCCTCCACTGTGAACTGTGTATGTTGTGAATGGACATTTTTTCAATAAAATAACTCAACAAACACTCAGATTTTTTTTTATTACAGGAATCACCTTAAACACCTGAATTTCAGCCACTAGAGCAGTTGTGCTGTAGTGTGTCATTTTCATAGAAGCCAGACAGCACAGCTGTAGTGGTGACAGTGACTATATCATTGGTGTTGGTGACACTGACTGTTAGAGAAAAGTCTTGTGAAGTATTCAGAGCGACTGTGGGAGCCAAGCAGGACACAACTCTTCAGTAGAGTTAGAGTGTCTGATTTATGGGATGGGTTCATGCAGGTCTACAAAGACAAAATATTAAAAATGTCACATGAACAAAAGTCAAGTAGTTTGCTTATTTCACCTGTTTTAAAAGACTGTAGATTAAAAAAGAATTTACACTAGTGACATAAGTGACTCCCACTCTGGCTTTATAACAGGTAGCTCCAATCAGAATAATAGTTTTTAATCTTCAAGATTATTGACTTTTTCTTTATTAATGGTAAATTAATAAGTTAAAATCTTTTCAGGAAACTGGTTGGCTTAGATCTGTTACTCAGATGTGATTTTTCCATTCAAAGACTTCCAGTTAAATTATCTGTCTCTCATCAGCAGGTCATTTTTTTTATTGGCAAATATTGTACAATCACAATACTCCAATTTTTGGAATATGGCTTGGATTGGATGGAGAAAAAAATTCACATAGCCAACTACATTATAAAAATTCCCCATACCTCCCAAAACAAAAGAAATGTATTTTAAAATATTAAATAGTGTTTATCCATCCAATGTCTTGTTATGATAAAGTTTTGGAATACATGATCATCCTGAAACTAGATTGGTCATCTTGAGAGCTTCTCCCAAAAGGACATTATTTATCATCATGGACATTACAAAGATGACTTTCTCTAATACTTGAGAAATTCTTTATTCTTTATTATCCAAATACATGAAGGTGAAACCAAGGTTTAGTGTGTTACATAATGAGTTTCTCCTTTATATTAAAGAGCTGAAAGTCATGAAAAATAGTGCAACTCTTTAGTGTTTTTAATTTCATTCACTTTTAAGTCTATTTTATTTGATGTTATTTCATTTTCATATATAATTTGTCCAGTTGCCTTTAATTCACTTTTTTTGCCCAGAGATAACGATGACCTAGATAGATAAAACACTGAATAAACTTTTTAATGATTGGTCATCACCATTTGCTGTATTTAATACTGTTGTTTCATATTTAAACTCTAAAATAACCACAAGTAGGGGGTTAGCAATTCTTAAAGGGTTATTATTCAAAATGATAAAGGCCAATTTAATTTTCCTCCTGTTTTACATCTTGTACTTCCTTTAGACCTATATGTGAAATATAATATTCACATGACAAATACAGTGTTGATGCTGGAAATGTTTCTTCTGTAAGTTGCCACTGGAAAATGACAATAAATGAATAAAGTGTAAGCTGCAGTAATACTGATACCTAATGTGATAGATGAGAAACACTAACATGATTTTAACAAGCAGCAGTCTCCTACAAAAGTAACCTTCTGCTGTTTGCAAGACCACCACAAGTCACGAGTTGAAGGTGGGAACAGCAAGCGTCTTTTTTAGACTTGATCAGTTCTGGGGTCTGTGTTGAGCAGAGAGAGACAGCCAGAGGAAACACTGAGTTGTTTAATAATGTTTGAACATTGAGTCTCGGTGCAGTTTGTCACACAGCGATGTTAAAAACCCACAGGGGAACATTCCCTCTGTCTTACTGTGCCTCTGACTCTGCGATCACTTTCTCATCTGCCTATTTTTACCTTTGCTCTTTTATTACTTCTCCCTTATCCATACTTATCTATCATCTCCTTGCATTTATTCTCTTCCAAGCATTTTTGGAGCATGTCAGAAATACACGATAAACCTATGGCTGGTGGAAACGGGTGGATGTTGAAAGTTAAGATAAAGCCTGATTGTTAGGAGGTTAAGGTCATAGGTCACAGTCACACCTTGAGATTTGACAAAAGGTTAAGCACCGTTCACACAGACGCACACACACGTTTGTCCATATATCTTTGTGAGGACACTCACCGACATAATGCTTTTCCTGGCCCCTTACCCTCACCTTAACCATTACAATTAAATGCTGCATACCCATCCTATACCTTAAACTGAGCCTAAATTCCATTTTAACCTTAAAACCAATTCTTAACCCTCAGATTGCCCTTCATAGTGGAGTTAAATCACAACACATAAATGTCCTCACAATACTGGGTTTTAAAGGAGAATTTCCATTTTTTGCAATTTGGACCTTATTTCTAGCATAAAATACGTTCATATATTCACCCATAAAATTTTGGTGCAACCTGGTGTCCTTCAGTCGCTGTTTATATTTGAGATCCACATATCCATATAATTGGGGTGATATGGACATCGCTGTGTCACTGTGTCATGTCAGCTATGCTCGTCAATGACATCTACCAAGTAGTTAGATTGTATTTCAGTGTAAAAACCCCAGATAATAATAACAATACAACTCCAAAGTCACAGGGGAATAATAATGGCAATTCATTATAAAGTATTGTTGAAATGATTGAGTTTCATGGCAGAAATTTAGAGGCTGCATTATTGATGCCTGTATCGCTCACATTATATGGATATATGCTGATGTCAAATGTATCTAAATAACATACGAAGGACTCCAAGTTACACCAAAATTTTATGAGTGAGTATATGAATGCATTTTGTGCTAGAAATAAAGTCCAGGTTGGAAAAAACAGAAATTCTCCTATAAGTGCAATTGTTTCTCTCAAAGTCAGAAAGACATAAACACACAACACTGGATGGCTGGCTATCTACTGAGNACACACACACACACACACACACACACACACACACACACACACACACACACACACACACACACACACACACACACACACACAAACCCCCTCAAATTTGAAATAGAGTGTGTGGATGTGTCTATTTGAATTTGACAGATAAATAACTTATATCCAATGCAACAATAACCCCATGGTCACATGTTTAGGAGTTTATTGTGGCCTACAGAACACATAAACAGTATACACTTCATCCTGACGTCACAGTCATCAGGCACTTTGAGATGAAGACACAGACATGATGAAATAGTAGCATTTTCCTGTTTTGTTTTTTTTTTAAATATTTACTCTCATTCAAATCTTGTGCTCATGATATTGCATGCAGCTCAAGTGACACCAAATGTAATGTATTTTTTAACATTCTCAATGATTATTATCAGTCTTCAAGCATGGACTTAAGCTGACTACTGGAGTACAGTACTTATGTTTCGAGAGCAGTGTGGAGTGGTAGGTGAAGTAAAAAAGCAGTGAAGTAGATTTTGAGTGGAGTGAAGATTAGCTGACCCTGTGTAAGACCTGGAGAGGTACATCTAATATAAACTGG
>JANJYP010014145.1:0-10986 GCA_024605115.1 Rastrelliger brachysoma | reverse complement strand
TTAACTGTTATTTTGCACTTTCACAAAATAAATATTTAAATTATAATCTGTTTCTCATGTACCCCCCCCCCCCGGTCGACAGTTCCTGCAAGAATTTCAAACCACTTTGACCACTGATATGACGTGATATGAGCAAATCTCAGAAAAATTAAAGAGGTTAATGATAAAAAAAAAAAAATATGAACATTTTGTTGATGTAAGCATTACTGTTTTTGGTTACATTAAAACTCTATAGGGCTTCTTTAAAACTAAGCCCTTTGGTCTATGTGAGGTATTCATAATTTGCTTTTTTCAGAGAGGAGATACTTTCATGTTCATGTTTTTAAAGACTGTTTTTGTTTGATAGATGATCAAGGTGATGAGTTTCATTATTTACTGGTTTATTGGTTTGACCAAGATTTCATGAAGAATGAAACAAAGTAATTAAATGAGCACTGTCGAATTTTTAAAAACATTATTGAATACCAAAAATATCACAGTTAACCAAGTTTATTTGGGGCAAAGGCTCAACTTCAATATTCAATGAGCGTTCTTGCATGACTGCTTTATGTTAAGATGACATTTAGAGACTTTGAAAAGTTTGGTTTATTGTGTTAAATGAAAGTAAAAGAAGGGTTGTTATCATAGCACCACAGGTATCCAAGTGTCCAAATGATAGACAGGCTAAAGATTTTAAAAGGGGTGGAGCTTTACTCAAGGGAATCAATTAAATCTTGAGTTGTTTCCATCTGATGATGTGGTCTTGGGGTTTTCTCTATGTGTGTGTATGTGTGTCTCTAGTGAGTCCACACAGGTGAGCTGACCGCTGTGTACAGGTCCAACTAAAAAGCACCACGCTCCACATCC
Organism: Rastrelliger brachysoma; assembly: GCA_024605115.1. Classification (NCBI taxonomy): domain Eukaryota; kingdom Metazoa; phylum Chordata; class Actinopteri; order Scombriformes; family Scombridae; genus Rastrelliger; species Rastrelliger brachysoma. Next base: position 10,140 of record JANJYP010014145.1, on the reverse strand, counting down.
TATCAGTGAGACTACAGGCTCTGTCGCTGGGCGGATGCCCCCAGAGGCACCCAATCAGAGCTCGGGAGCAGCAGGATGGAAGAGCAGCTCTGCTTAGTGCAAGTTTGATGCCCACCAAGGTCCAATGCTGCAGGCGCAGCATGGCACAGGCTGGGCTCACTCACTCTGTGTCTGTGTGTGAGAGTGTGTGTGTGTAAAAGTCAGTGCCAAGCTCCTTAAGGTGTCAAGCTTGGTGGGTGAAAATCAATTCCATCTCTCTCCCTCACCTCTAATCCAACATTGAAGTTTCTACTTTCTCAGTTGTGTAGTTCTGAGTTTGAAAAAAAAAAACAAAAAAAAAACATGGTTTGGGACCAAAACACATTTTAAACAGCAGGAAGTCCTGAGAGACTGCACATAGAATGTACATGATGTAATGATATAGGTTTGGAAAATAAATGTGTCACAGTTCTTATCTTTATTACATATTTTTACTATTATTGTTGTTGTTTTTCATATTTTTTGTTGGACCTGTCAAAATTATTTGGGACAACCAGAATGTAAATGTGGTTGGCCTTTCTATGGTTAAATGATTTGTACAGTGAATGTATGTTGGTCTTCAGTGTCCAGTACTTACATGTGTGTCTGGCCAGTGAGTAGTTAGATCCTCCGCTGGTCAGTCCGAAGCCCTCGGGCGCCTGTCCTCCGGCCCGGGCCCTCACAGAGCCCTTGGGCGGTTCGATCTCTGCGCCGAACTCTGCCCCGATGACCCCCAGCAGCACGATGGCAGTGGCCTGTTTGCGTCGTTCCTCATACGAGTTGGAGATCTTCTTGGCGTTTGGTGGGAGGTTGGAGAGACAGCCTGGTGGAAAAGACAGCGAGAAGGTTTTCTTTTAACTGAATGAATGCACATATATACAGCTGCATTTTTTTTGGCCGACAATGTCATTGTTTTCCCAAATCTTCCGAGAAATGTCATACTGTAGTTAAATCTGTACTTAGTTCTGAAGACCATGGCAAATGTTGGAAATGTTGGATGCTCTGCAGAAATAGCTAACAGCCTTTGAGTTAAGATCACTTTAAACAAGTAGGCATCAGACACATGGGCCAGAGCCAGCCTGCCGAGGGGTCCATTCCAGCGCACTTTCCTTATCCTTCCTGTCTTCTTTTCCTTCCCTCCTTCCTTGTTTTCTTCTTGTCTTGTCTTTACCATCTGTCCCTCCTCCCCTCCCTCTTCCTTCTATCTATTCTCCCTGTCTTCTTTCCCAACCTTTACGACATGAGGTCAAACTAGGTTGTATGTGGCCCTTGAATGAAATAAGTTTGACGCCCCTATCCTAAAGCAAAAACAAACTTTCAGACATTGTGACTAAATATTCTTAAACATAATCTGCTTAAAATTACATCGCAGTGAAACAAAATGATTCCAAATTCCAAATAATTTTAACTCAAAGGGTCAGACCTAATATCATCAAGGTGAAATCTGACCTTTCTAAAATTTTTATTTGGAGGGACATTTAAGCTTAATCAACACCCCAGAGCACCTGCAGATGCCTAATACAGGCAGATTAACCAGCTGTGGGTCCTGGAGCAAAGATTTGCTTTTGGGCCCCGCCCCCAAAATTTTATATAGACATGCACACCACATGAGAACAAAACAAACTAAGATGTCCTTCTCTCAGCAAATGACCACAACCAAGTGACATGCAATGAACCAGGTCTGAACACAACCTTACAGTACAAGTATCAAATTATATATTATACATATATACATAATATACAATATATCATACAGTAAAATACTTATATAGCATTATTAATTGACTGTGGGTCACTTATATATTTCACATATTTTGAACTAACACTAATATTTGAATTTCCCTTAGGTGTGCTTCCTACAAATGTCAAACTCACTGAAACAGGTCCATCTAATGTTCGTCACATTGAAACTTTATTAATATACAAACCTGCATAACTAAGACATTAGATGTGCACTGTAAACGCTGCTTGGTTTGATATGACTTAAACTGAGTTTTCTGATAAATTGTAATTTCATTTTATAGCTCTATTTGCTTTTTCTGACATTGAAAAGAGAGAATGTAGGAGACCCTTTTTCTCTCTCTTTTTTTAATTTCTTTCTTTTTCTTCCTTTTCATGGTGAAAGGTGTTTGAAAAAAAAAAAAAAAACACCAGCAGGCCTGTGAGGCTCCTGCAAGCCGATAACAACTGAACAGGCACACTTCTATTGTCCTGGTATNCACACACACAGGCACACGTCTCATTGTCCTGCTGAAAGCCTTTAGTCACAGTGCAAACACACACACACACACACGGTCATGTTCACAGACCTCTGGAAGGATTTTGGACACGTGCAACTAGAGACCCTTTTGTTAGGTGTTAATGTGCGTGTGTGTGTGTGCGTGCGTATGTGTACATTTATGTGTCTATGCGCGTGCGTGTGTGTGGGCGTGTCCCTCCATTGTGTTCACCAAGACGACCCCAAAATAACCTCTTTTGTGCGAGTGTGTGTGCGTGTGTGTGTAACAGGGTCTTCACAGTGGGGAACTGCTGCAAGCCCTGAGAGAAATATGTGTGTGTGTGTGTGTGTGTGTGTGTGTATGTCTATATGAGTATCACAGTAGGAGATGAGAGCTCCTTGCACACCTTGGATCAAAGGCCCAATGAGGACTACATAAATACACACACACACACACACTTTCCCACTGTCTATACCCTCTGATTTCTATTTCTGATTTTCTCGCTCTCTGGATGAGCGAGCACAGCGCTGTTATGGATTTGTATTGCAGGGGGAGCAAATGTTCGCTAACCACACCTACAAACACACACACGCGCACACACTATCTGTGAGGAGGAGGTGGTGAGCATGTGATGAACACAGAGGGAGAGAGAGAGGTGATCACTACTGTGTCTACTTCCTGTTGATCTTCATGGCGTTTTCTCTTGACATATCCTCAGTGAGGCGAGTGATCACCGCAACCTAAGGAATGACAACTCGTAAGATAAAAAAAAAAAAGAGAGACACTGATCGGTTTACAGGCCTCAAGAAAGTTAGAAACTAGAGTGTGTGCTCGTGTTAAATGCCTGGAGTGAAATACTAATGAAACAATACAGTAAAAATCTATTAGAAGGTAAAGTGTTATTTCAGCATGATGTAATGCAGCATGTTGTAGTAGAGGTACACTGCTTCGTCTGAAGTAAAGAACACTTTTCCTAACGAAGAAATTATTAGACTCTAATAAAATAAAAAAAATAAAAACAAGATATTGCAGCATGAGTGTGAGTCTGAATGTAATGGACTTAGGCTATAACTTAACACTTTACATCCTGTTTTGTTTTTTTTTAGATTGGTAGCAAGCAAATTTAAACAAGATTTAATATTTAAATGTGTTTATCAAATTACATTATATTTGATTATAATAATATAAAGGAATGGATTTAACAACCAAAGAAGTGACTGCAGATGAAGTGGTAGCATATGTTATGATGCACTAGTGTCCATGCATGAAAGGGTTAATATCAAACTATTCTTGCTTGCTTTTTTTTGTTGCTTTTTAAGTCACTGAATTGCAGTTATTAAATGCAAAGTGCAGTGCACACAGTGAACAGAGGTTGAACGCAATAGCAATCCGGGACAATGGTTTTGAGTGAGTAACACAATTGATGCAATTTTAAACAAAACAAAAAGCCCCATTATGCTCTATGTATTGAGTAACATTTTGGATTCAATCCAGATACAGTAGGATCGACACCCTGCAGGTTGTGAGAAACACTACTGCCTCTGGAGAGAACCCCCCTCAAATCAAACATGTTTGATATTTGCTGTGCGGCCTCAGATTCTGTCTCCGCGGACGACGACATTTCAGCACTCAGCAGTGCATGAAATCTGCTGTGCGGCCACTATTCGATTGTTACTCAAGAGTTTTATCTCCCTTTTGTTTATTTCTTTATTTATTTAGAACAGGAACCACAATTAAATACAGATCAGGTGAAGCTGCTCCACTTTAGTTTTGCTTTCTCCTCTCTTTCTCCCTCACTATTATCTCTGCTTTTGTTTCGATAGAAGTATTTTTTAAAGTGTCTTGGGAGGATAAATAGAGAGAGAAACCAAAACATGCATGATTTGAGCTCAGAGAGGTGAAACTGTGAATGAGCTTCTAATGAGAGGCCCCGCATCTTTAACCATCTCCCTGGAGTGCATACTGATGAAGAGTGAGGAGGGCGATTTGGCCTGTTAGATGAGTCGCAGATTAGGAAGAAGTCATACCCCCCAGAATTTGAGAGACAGCTTCACAGTTTGCACCCTTTTGTGAGTCATTCCTTTAAGAACTGTACTCTAGTGTTACAGTTATATACCCCCCCCCAAAAAAAAAAGAAAAACAGAACAAAAAAAACCCCACATATATTTCCATTCAAAATCATGCATTGTATTGTATATTGATTGCAATGTACTGTAAAAAAATTTGGTCCACTGTGTGTTTGTAGTCCATTTTTCAGACCTTTGGCTCCCCCTCCACTCCCCCGCCCCAATATTTCCATACTATATCCTGGTGCATTTTATAATGAGATTGCTAAAGGCCAGCTGTCATTTGGAAGAAGGCCCGGCGGCCGGCTCTGATAAATGGATTACAGAAGGCATCCATCCCCCGGGCCAGACTGGGCCAGTAGATAACAGAATTAGAGATAGACTCCCAACCAGAATCACTAAAAAGTTGAGATTTGCAGAGAAAAAAAAAAGGGAGAAAGTAAAGCAGACAGGGGGGGGGGGTATCTGTAGGGTTTAAGGGATGAAAATCGAGACATTTTCATATGTTTGATGGTAAATGTGTGGTTGCGGTAGGCTGAACGGATGACTGACGTAAATCTGTTTCATTTTCGCCTTCCGCAAAATAGACCACAAAGGCTTTACATTAATAGTATTTAAGCCCGGTGTGAAAAGCTTGCTCTGGTTCCAAGCATCACTCGTGGCTTTTTTTTGTTTTTTTTGTTGTGTGTAAAATCACTCATTTCAATCCGATATCTCCGCTATTAATCAGTCATGTTACAGAAATAATGGAATGCTGGTTACAGTCGAATAGTTTGTCTTGTTTTTCTTGTTGAAGAGCTTCAGTCTCACTGCCATTCTCCTTTCGAGAGTTTTGTGCGATGGTAATCGATGACAGTGATTACAGGTGTGCATCATTAGGCGTGCCGAGTCTCTAGGCGCTGTCGAGCTGACGTAATAAATGACATGCGGTATAATTTGATGCGCTTGTTGCTGCTGTGAGAGAGATTGTAAAGAAATGTAACAGAAATCCTGTATTAGTGCTTTGTAGCAGTGTAGGTCGGCCTAGGTAGATGGTACATTCCAGGTGAGGTTGAGAAGGTAATATGTTGGTCAGTGGTCCACATGGGTAAGAGAGCAGGTGGCTGCAAATTTGTTTTGATAGGTTTATTCCTTTTCTTAAGTGACTTCTACTTTTGTTGAGTTTAGGGCTGCAACGATTAGTTGTTAAAGTCGACAACGTCGACCATAAAATTTCTTCAACGTGAAATTTCATCGTCGACTCATAGTATTAACACTAGAGCTGCCGCAACTTTTGGGTTGTTAAAACATTCATAACTCTGCTTAAATAGACTACAGCCATTTTAGCCCATGACTTTTCCTAAATATATGTTTTAAATATTTCTTGAAGCCAATGATGTACTAAAATAAAACACAAAGGGATTTCTGAGTCTTTATACCTCTCACAGGGATCGCAGCTGCCCTGTTACATTGTAATACATTTCGCGCAGTTTGTTTTCACGCTGATTCGCCGGTCTATTGTTTCCATTTGAGAGAGGGTTAAAGTTATTGTTGTCTGTGTAGATGACCTTTACAAGCTAAAATATATTGTTTTTTCTTCATTTATTTTTTGATTAGAGTAGGCTATAGGTTTTAAAGACCTACTTGGTGGGGCAGTGAGATTGTTCACATCAGCAATGCGCTGCATGTAAGAGGAAAATGATTTTGAAACGTGGTGTGTTATTAAAGTTTTATTTTAACATAACATACCTCTGAAGCAGAATTTTGGAAATAGTTGTATCCATGTCTTTTCAATAAATATTGACTTTTTTTTAAACTTATATTACACAGTTTAGGATCATGCTGCCATGATCGCCATTGGGGGGGGCCCGGCTGACTAATCGGAACTGAATCTATGGATTAGTCGACTACTAAAATAATCGTTACTTGCAGCCCTAGTTGAGTTTCCCACGTTTATTTTTCTATTTTTCTTTCGTTATTATTTTTGTTGAGAGCGTGTCACCTTTTTTGCACATTCTTCTTCCAACTGATCTGTTTCCTCAACAGTCCCTACAAATTTTCAGTGCCCTGTGTTATATGTGGTGGTGGTAAAATGCCAAGTTTTTGGGAGAAACAAGTGGACAGAAGTACCAAATGTGCAGGCTTGGTAGTATATTCTTAACTAGTAAATATGATGAAAATGGGGACTGGTTGATTGACTTAAAGAGACACATTGTGCATTGGGAGTAGAATGGCACTGTACAAGCGTTGGTGGCATGTTCACTACCTACAGTCAAACAGTGATGGTACTGTTCTGTTACAATTACAATTTCCAATTGTAATTGCGTTAAGGAGACTGAAGTTGGTAGAGATTGAGATGGTAGATGTCTCTCTCAACTTTCACACTTTCTATTTGATTTTCTTATCTTTCAACAGTGTCCTTTTACTGACCAGCTGCCAAAATTAAAGACTCACCACTCCATGATGGTCCAGCGCTATTGAAACCAAATCTATGCCAAGTATACCTTCAACTTATTGATTAGTAAAGTTGTGGCAGAAAGTCAAAGTTCCTTTAAAAACCAAAAGAGGAAACAAAGATGAGACTTTTTTTTTTTACTTTACTACTAGTCATACTGATGTATTTCTGAATATGTAATAGTTACATTTTCATTTATAAAATTCTACTTGATATCCCAAAGTTTACAAATATATTAAATAAGACAGGACGACTTTTTGGTTACATGGATAACGGACAATCTTACAGTGGAGGCAGTGGTAGCCATAAAAATTCCATTCATTCCATCTGATGATCTCAGAGCTTCTAAGGACTTGCGGATGACTCTGAAGTTTCGTCATTTGTGAGATGCGAGCTTGCGAACGGCGGGGCAGGTAGCATCACTTCCTGTCTTGTGTGTGTACCTGCGGGTCTCACAGGGCCCGCACGGACGCAGCGATTGATTTTTGAAGCCTATCGATCCGCTTCCTTCGCAACCAGCAGATCTATTATAATGACATTGTATCTAAATCCTATTTGTTGGCCAACCTGCTCCCAAACATAACCCAATAAACTAAAGAGGGGGACGGATGAGCTCTCCCTCTCCGCTCGAGCTAAATCTTCATAAAAATGAGGGAGGGATTGGAATAAAAAGGCTTTCTGGCTGAAATGACATTATCCATAAGGAAAGGAATCTATTTAAAAAAAGGACAGGGTGCTTTAATGCAACAACCTGTGGAGTTCATGTAATCACTGTAGAAATATGGACATGTCATAAAAGAGGATAAAAAAGACAAATAACTCAAGAAAAGCAGTAATACCCCAATAACCTTTAACAAAACCTTTAGTTTTAATAGAATATCAGCCAAATGTTTTTATTGATAAATGACACGTTTCTATTTTTATATCCTAATGTCTGCTTTAATTCTGTAAGTCGGTTGTTGTTTGTCGATCAACATAATTGAAAAGATTTTTTAAAAATAGATTAAGATGACTTGTGAGGGTGAAGAGAAAAACGTGAGGGGGTGGGGAGAGGGAGGGGAAAAATGAATGGAAATGGGTATTTAAGAGAAGAGACAAGACAGAAGGAATTCAGGTGTATATATAAAAAAGAGGTTGAGGTAACCCATGGTGAATGGGGAAAAAGGGGGAATTTTGAAATATGTGGTTACTGGATATATTTGATGTGAAAGCAATAAAAAACAATACTATACACATTGTATTACATATAGTCTGCTGCTGTTCTGAGTGTGTGAAGAGTTTTGAAAAAGAAGTGAGTGTTGAGGAATGAATAAAACAGTAAAAACTGGTCATTTATATTTAAGGTGTTCATCATTTAATTATGATCATTAGGGAAATATTAGTGCTGGAGTCTAGGGCTTTATTTGCACTATTTATTAATCCAGCAAGAGGCTTTTGCATATCATACTCCTTTATTTCTTTCCCTTTTGTTAATCCATTCGTTGCTCCATAAAGCCAAATATGTAACCTAAGATTTCCTGATTAAAACTAACGATTAAACGACTAAACGATTTATTAATGAGTATATTCTGTGTTTTTGTTGGTTTATGCCATTTGAAATGCCATTTGCACCATTTTTTCTTGCCACACGTAGATATTTATTTATTTGTCCTTGCAGAAAATTGTTCTGTGCCATACAGTACATCTGATACATCTACTTGACAGAAAGAGAAAGACAGTCAGACAAGACAAACTACTTTTCCCCATCCACCCCTACACCACACCAAATAGGTTGTAAAATTGGAGCATTAGCCAGTGACACTTTCTCGTTGAGGCGGACCAAAGCTTTTTCTGTACAACACTCAGTAAGACTGAATGCTCTTGAAAATGTCCCATGACATAACCATTAAATATTTTAATCACTCACAGTGTATTTGTGCTTTTTTTTTTAATTCATTCATGCATGTAAACATACCCACATACATACACTAATTAGATTAAAGATGGAATTTTGTAAAAATGATATCAAAGGTGTCATACTCAGAATATTAAAATATATTCCATTTAAATTTATGAAGAATGAATCATAATTACTGTGACTACATAATACAATGAATTATCGCTCAGCCCATCTAATCTATACATATATATATTTATGTTTCTGTGATGATATAAACAGTAAATATCAGATTTTTTCGTAACCCTGTTGGGGAAATCAGACCGATAATCTTCCCAAAACTCCCCTCTATAAAGCTGCAGCCCTGCAATCTTCCCATCATGCACCTTGGTTCTGCCTCCATTGGTAATCAATGGGAGACTGGTAAAACCTGATCACCGGGGACCGTGGCGGGGTGGGGGTTGAGGCGTGGGGGTCGATACCAGCAGGAAACTGATGTGAGAACGAAAGGATGGGTGGAGGGAGAGAAAGTGAACGACGGACAGGAAAAAAAAAAGTGCCGTGAGAGAAAAGATTCGGTCTAAAATGAATAAATAAGTGAGAACTGATAAAGACAAAAGGAAAGCCTGGAGATTGATACAAAGCTGTGCGTCTCTTTGGATCGAGAAAAAAGTTCCATAAAACAAAAAGAGTGCTGGTGAGGTAGTGGGTGCGCGAGGGGTCGGGGATAGACGTTGTCCTTACAGCAAATGTCAAGAGACAGAAAATCTTGGGGGGACATAATTGAAAACACAATTAAGTTGATAAAGAAAAAAGATTTGAGTCCTGAAACGGCCGCTGCCCTTCCAACCGGCCCGAGTCCATCTGAAGGTTAAGTGTATTTTACCGTCTTAAGACACAGACATGGGAGCTATCTGGGCTCGCTGGAAACAACGCTTCAATTAGACAATATGGGACTTGGTGGGAGGGAGGGGATGGGAGGGGGTATGGAATCACTGGAGGCGCCCTCAGACAAACTGGACACAAGTTTGGAAGTCAAAGAGACCAATTGGAAGCAAACTCCTGCTTTAAAAGGCCCTCTAACTACATCCCTGCTGATCAATTTACAAATCATCAATCAATTTTTACATTGATTTCTCTTCTGATTCAGCAAACACCCTTTGACCTGTACCTCCAAAGAGGATTTGGCCTATGACATCACCTAACATCACGTGAGAATCCTATATGATATGAATAAATAAGAATTGTTGCTGTAAATACGTGTATGTAAGTATAAAATCTCTTGTGGCATATATCAGCCAACTGAACATGAGTGTGAGTCCATGTTCGGTTGTTATGTTTATTGATTTGAGATTGCTTTTCCCATGGGAGAAATATAGACTTTCATTTAACATATTAACCGGTTCACATTTGTACGGATGTGAGGTCTGATCTCGCTAGAGAAATGACGTCATGAAATCAGTCAATTCCAATGAAATCATTGCTGTCAGTGGATGTGTGTGTGTGTGTGTGTGTGTGTGTGTGTGT
>JANJYP010014142.1:0-23829 GCA_024605115.1 Rastrelliger brachysoma | reverse complement strand
AAAAAAAAAACATCAACAAACATCAAAAATTACTGTGCACAATATTCAAACAACCCTGTTTTCAACAAGATGACACAAAAAATGATTAAGCCCCTGAAGTGTGAACAAACTAAAATGTCATGGGGCCAGCAAAAATGGGCAGACTTAATTACCACTTATAGAGAGAGAGTCTGTAAGAAGCTCTTAGGGGGTCAGTCTTCCACAGGAAGAAAGGCTGCAAATGGGAGGGTGTGCTCTCAAACACTCTACAGATAAGAACCATGTTTCATGACACACTGACAAGAACAAAAGCATGCAATTACTTTGCCACACTATGTGGATTTGTTATGTGCACACACTTTAAACACCTACTACAGCTACAAAATACAACTTCTAAGTGCCAATCAATAAAATAATTGAAATGATAAAGATATCCACTTAGTAGAAATGACTATTAACTTAGAAAACTATCCATTTAAATGTATAAACTTCATTTGTGTGTTATTTAAGGTAGATGAACAGAAAAATACCATCCCATTTTACAGACAAAGACTGGTTTTATCTGCCTTCAAGAACTAAAAGAACAGTTAAGAAAAAGAAGAAATGTTTGAGTTTGTCTTGCACTGGTGATTTTAATTCTGCGTCCTCCAGTGCATCCCTACTTGTTATCCTTGATTTGCCAATTAAGCTGTCCACACTTTTTATGGCAGTAATTACAGGCCTTTCATCTGCCAGCTGTCTGCTCCTGGATGCTTCTATAGACATTATCTGTCTACCTTGGATACAAATTGTGTTGATTCATCTGAATTTACAGCTCACTGCAACTACTGGGCTTGAATTGGAGGTGTGATTCAAATCAGAGGCGGCACAAAAAAGGCCACACTTGTGAATATTATCGAGTGAGATGATGGACAGGCAAAAGAAAATGAACTTCACTCAGTGAGACTCCTCTGGTCAGATTTGAAGACAAATAATTGTTTTGAATGATTGTGTTTGCCTTCTCAACCACTCAATCTCTTGCTTGGAAAAATAGATCTGATTGATTAACCAGTGAAGTTACAACAGAAAAAATGTATTTCAAAAAACAATTATTATTAAGTATAATGGATACCTTCAAAGCTAATCCATACCAAAAACATGTTTTTGTAATAGTTATTAGTTTCTTACATTTTCCATTACAACACAGTCACTTCAGGAAAGGTGATCTGAAACTAAAGAAAGTGCTTTGTGTGCTATGACAGACAATTCTGAGTGTTTTAGCTCATTATGGCAACAACATGGTGCCAGTCAAGTCTTTAATGTGTTCAGTGGCTGCCAATCCTCCACTTAGTTAATTTTAGGTTTGCCTCTACTGTCATGTTAAGCCGATAGGCACTTCATCTTTGAGTTGAGTTAATTAGTTGGTGTCCTTTTGGCATGAAAAGTTAAAAGCTAATCAGTGCTGTGCCCCGTAACCTTAACGCAAGGTTTGATCCAAATTCTTAACTTTTTGAGATATCCTGCTAACACAGACACAAATGTTGAAAGGAAAACAACACACTTATATATGAAATAAGATATACATTTATATAACAGCACAAACCACTACTACTGTCATAGCACACAAAGCACTTTCTTTAGTTTCAAATCACCTTTCCTGAAATTTAAGAAATGAGTATGGAATAAAACTCTTGTTTGTGAAAGTATATTATGGAACAACATTTAGTGTTTTAGTATTTTAGTGCTAAATATCCCAGTACTGTGACATAGAAAGCTGGCAAATAACGGGAATTTGTATTTTTTCAGATCCTGTTATAGCTTGATTTTTCTAACATGTTTCATATGGCATTTCTGTCAAAAATTTAAGAGGACTTTGTCTGTAGCTACCTTGATGATTCCCCTAATGTGCATCTTGGCGATCATCTCGGCAGTGTAGAGGAACATGAGCAGCGTGTCCAGTGTGAACGTGACATACTGCAGCGGAGGGTAATGCTCAAACGTCTTGGGGGTGTTCATACACACAGAGATGACACTGATGATGGCACAGGCTCGCAGCAGGGAGTGCACCCACTGTGGAAAGAGCAGTCAACATATATGTAAAAGAATGAAAACTGGTGCCATAATGTTTTGTCATATTTTATCCAAATTTACAAGACAAACACAGAAATAGAGATGAACAGAGCAGAGAACTCACTGGTTTGTTGATCCAGAAGATGTCAGCACTGTCTGCGAGGGTCTCATCTGGCCCAAAATCGGTCATGGGTTGGGCCTCGACCCGTGAGCTCTGTTTTCTCTTCAGCATGCTGGGGCTTGCCGTGCTATACAGAGAGTGGATCTGACAGAGAGAGGGAGGCAGACCACACAGTGACCAAAGCTACATGAGCAACAGGAGAACACTCTGGCTGTATCCAAGTCTGGGAAGTCGTATTACCACTTTTTATAGGTGCATTTCTTAAGTAATGTATAACAGTACCAATATCTAAATAGACTTACATTAATAGAATGACACTTCTATTTATTTCTCATGTGGTATACAGTAGATTAAATTACATATATAGTGGTTTCTGAATGCCATTACATATAACATCAATATATAACATATACTGTGAAGTTTTCCATAAAGTAAACTGCCCTGACTTGAATTGCCAGAATCGAGGTGTGTTCTTTAAAATTAAATGTGTTGAAGTGCTGAATGGCCGCCGAGATACACAACGTAGCACACATGGAACACGGGACAAGTGTATTCACGTTGGGACAGCTCCAGTAACTTACCATCGGACAAGATCATACATGAGCTTCATCATATTGATCAGCGAGGTGCCAGCAGATTACGCTGTACAACCTACAGTACAATGTGAGGAGGTGCGAAGTTGGTGTCACCTGTGCATGTCCGCGTTTGTGCGTATGTTTGTGTGCACGTGTGTATGCTGGAAAAGGAAATGTGTACAGGCCGTTTCAACATAAGAACACAAGAAGAAATGACTCTGAATGGAGACAAAGCGCACATACCAAAGGGAAAAGTAAAGCTGAAATTGCTCCAGCACTGCACATAACATGCGATCAGGCATACCCTGTAAATAACACACAACAGTTAGTCAACATCATGGCTTATATGGTTTACAGTACACTACCCACATCTACAGTACGCTCATAGAGACAGGAATGCCCACCACATCTGACATCAAGGCATATATGCGACACACTCTGTGAGTGAGTGAGTGACTGAGGTGTTGTGAAAGAAAGAAGAGGAAGAAGAAGATGGGGTGGAGGAGGAGCAGAGGACTCACTGTGAGGCTCCTCATTGGTGCGTTCATCCCCAGGTCACAGAGGGGTGGAGAGACCAACCAGAGAGAGAGACTAGAGATGCAAAAAGGAGAAAGTCCTAAAGGCCTGGAGGTCCAGCGGCTGGTAGCAGTTATAAGAGCGGTGAAGAAGAGTGAGAAAACACATTCACCAGTAGAGAGAGGAGCAACTTCAGCACATGTATGTATAAAGGAATAAAAGAGTTAGCTCACCTAAATTACATGAAACATGCCATTATAAGTCAGCATTATAATATTGTAAAAAGCAATGCTATGGTATTCAGGGAATCACTGTGATGATGAAGTTTAATTATAGACTTGGTTTATTGATGGCTTTCCTCACCTTAGTACCAGAGCAAACAACAACATAAACATGTCCTTCACTGACAATACAAATATAAAGAATCTTTAAGCAAAAATAGTTTCAATGCAAAAAATATTCCATATAAAATAACAAAGATGAAAATTCTAAGCACAAGGTGAGCAAATACACAAATGTGAAGCGAATAATGTAACTGTATCACCCTTGTTTCTTTTCATGCTCTTACCAAGAAAAGAAACTGTCCATCCTATAAACCCCATGTAGTTAGAAGCAATTTCCAAGTGTAATTGCTACACTTAACATATGCAGAATTGAGACGTGAGGAAGAGTGAAAACAAAATTACAGGGTCTAACTGCTATTATGTGGGAGTATAGGTGGCAAAGACTGCAATTACTTTCCCATTTGGAGAGAGGACATGTTCCTCACAGGCAGGATGTGATCACTGGGCAGATTAATTGTACTGTCACTGTGAGTATTCTTTGAATTCTGCAAACTTTGTTTACTGAAGTTTTATTCTTGGAGTAACTTAATTGCAACAGATGAGAAAATCTTTGATTGCAAATTTGTACATCTTTGATTCTGCATCTCAGTTTAAAGTGGCATTCAATTCATCACACACTGTTCTCAAATAGCTAGGTTTTTTTCAAATGTATGAAAAATTTCAGTTTGCCCAGGGTAACTGTGCCCAGCCTGAAGTGTGAGGTAATTTTGCAGCTATAGATTCAGATGTTTCATTTGGTAATCGGTACAGAGCAAGACAGAGCTAAACGGTGAAAAAAGTTAATATCAGGGTTATATTCATCAAGGGGCCAGAATCACCACTCCAAATTAATGCAGATGTTGCTCATTGTCTGCAGATATCAGTGGCATGCATTTTGACTGGGGTGGCCATGGCATAACAAAGCCTGACAAATGACAGGTGATCAAAAATGTAAATCTGATATGTATTGCATCACATTGCTATGCACAGACAAATCATAAGTGAATACCAAAACATGTTAAGATCTATTTTCCTGTTTGTACTTCAGGGCCAGGTTGTTGTTTTTACATATTATTAAATGGCATTAAAGTAAGTTACAACCTGGGACAAGCAGGGGGCATATTATGAAAAATGTACTTTTGCAGACCTTGTGCATCTGTAATTGTTTTTCTTAAATGACACAAACTGTGAAGAAAGACCACCCATTCAGTTTAGTGTGGGCTGGCTTGACTTGTATACTTAGCCTATACTTAATGTAGATAACTTTTACTCAGTTTAGGAAACCATCATTACAGCTGTAACTGTTTACTGAATAACCTTGGCTGGCTACCTGCCTGTTTTTAGTAACAATCCCACTTTTATACACTCTGAATGTAAATAGTATTACCTCAAGGACAACGTAAAATTCTATTAAACAAAAGTCAACAAACACTGTTGTGAGTTTACATGGACTAACATTTCGCAAACTTTATTGTAAAAATAATCTTGTCTGTAGTTAACATATTAGACTGTCCGTGCTTACTTAAATATTAATGCTTCCATTCCAGCAGGTACATACATACCAGCCTCACTTTAAATTCACATTGTCAATAACAGACTCAAATGTCAATAACAGTTACATTAGGTTACTGTATATTTGTCCCATAATACTTTTATTACCTGTGCAAATATAACTGTTTTCAAACATTAGCCAATACCATTACTGTATATTAGCCAGCTATTCACTCACTGGTCTGTCTGCTGCTCAGTGTAGATAGGCCTACAGTCTACACTAGTAGAAAGTGAATCAAAACAGTGAATATGCAGTAGAAAAAACACAACAATGACGTGAAACACCAAATCACTCCACTGAGATGAGATGAAGTGTAGAGCTGGATGATAAATCTTTTGAATGACACCTGTCATAAATATTAATACTACCTACTGTTTTAAAAGTTAGAGCAGCTTTTTGAGTCTACCATACTGTATCTTCACATTAAAACAATATATTCTATACTGATGTTGAAGAATGTAAAAAAAGATATTTGATTATCACCCAGCAGTGATAAAGTATACCAAAAAAAACCAAATCATTGTCATATTTCATCAGTTTGATGTCTCCTGTGACGTACATTGTACAACACATATTCATTAGATTCAAACCTTTTTCATTTCCATGTTAGAATTTCCTCAAACAGCTCAAAAAAATTACACAAGGTAACGTTACCAATCTTCTAATTGTAGTTGCAGCATTTTAAAGATTGGTCAGTTGTCAGTAATGTCAGCAAATTTCAGAAAGGTCTGATTCAAAGTTGAGCTCCATGAGTTGGCTTCAACACAACCTTGAAAAACAATAATCGTGTATTTAAGAGTAAAGTACACCTGAAGCAGTTCAAATGTGTGTAAAGGCCCACTATAGCTGACCCACTATGGCCTCAAAATTTTCTATGAACAACTGTAAACAATAAAATCACTGTGAAACGCTGTTCACCTCCTCTATAAATCTAAATGAACCTATCTCAACTGGCTGTCAATCAAGAAACGTTCATCCATATTGATACTGAAAACTAACGCATGACATAGACGGAGCCAAGGTTACTATGGAAACGGATGAGAGCTAAGGTGCTACACTGTGCAAAAACAAGCCATAAACATAACACGTATACACAAATGTTGGCAAACATGGGTCCTAAAACAAGCTAATATGGTATCTGGCAACTAAGCCACATGACAGTGTTGCAAATACACGACAATATTGGGTTAAGGCCTACTCCGAAGGATGACAATCTCCACACTTCCTGGAGATCCCACAAGCTAGCGCAGCAGCTGCAGCTGCATCTGCTGTCGCATCATTACAGCTCGACAGAGGTCCGCTTAAATACACCACGGTTTCAGTGTCAGGTTAAGAAAAATACTGAATGACTTACGAGAGGAGGGTTTCCCTTATCTACCGTGTCTCGTCCTGTCCATGACATCAGCTGTTTTCCGGGTGTGTTGGGATCGTGCGGGGAGAGTGCCGGGAGCGCGCGCAGGTTGCAATCACATCAACAGCACCAGCTTGTGAAGCGGCGGAAGCGCGCAGCTCATCTCCATGGTAACAGGTGAACGTCTCTCATATTGCTGCATCACACTCTCTGCCTCCCAAACTCCTCATTGCCTTGATTGTTTCTACTTTGTTTAGTAGCTTAGGGTATTGTATTGATAAATTGTGCCCACTGCGATTTATTTATTTTATCTCACAGGCTCTTAAAATCAGTGCACTGCGTTGCATGTATTATTAGGTATTAATCTATAAATTGAATTGATTCAACATGTTTTGTTTTTACAACACTTTGTAATCACTGAGTTCATTGTTTGGGTTTCCTGGAAGCATGCAAGTTCAAAGCATTTATTTTTTATGCATGCTTTGATCCCCATGAATAATCATTTATATTAATATAATTTTATTACTGATGACTACTGGCTCAGTAGGCTACTACATAATTCTACAACTAAGTCACTGGGCACTATTCTGCTATAGACCTCCAGCTACAACTGTACTATGCACATCAGCGCATCATCTGCCCAGTTTTTGCATCAGCGGATGAACTAGAGACTCTCTACAGTTCATCTCTGAGCAGTGTCTTTGATCTTCAAGCCCCCGTCAAGATGTGTGAGGTCAATTTTTCACGCTCTGCTCCCTGGTTCACTCATGACCAGCAGAAAATAAAAACAGCTGGACCTGTCCTGGTATGATGTTACAGACACTTTGAGCTTGCTGTCAATAGACTAGTCTTCCGTAAACATCAAAGGTCCCCTCAAGATGTGTGACACTACAGCTCTACTCCAACCTGGCAACCCAAATCATCTTTTTTGCCACCATAAATCCTCCTGAATCCACCATCATCCTCTCCGTCTGACTCAATGGAAGAACAATGTAACAGCTTCATTGACTTTTTCAGAGCCAAGGTCAACAACATCCACTCGCTGATTTCCAACCCATCCTCTCTGCCTCCTCCTGTCATCAACCCTCTGTCTGGGAGCTTGCCGTCTCTACACCATTTTACTGGCATCAGACAGTGTCACATTGAGGTAATTTAATAATTTATTTAATAATATGAAACCCTGTACTTATGCCCTGGAATCCATTCTCACTGCTCTGGTAAAATCATACATCCCCATTCTCAACACCCTGATCCCAAAAAAAAACTATCAATGTTTCCCTTCAAATTTATAATGTTCCATCTGTCCTATATGTTACACTCATCTGCACTCTCTGCAAGAAACCCACACTGGAGCTATAAACAGCCAGCTTTCCTGTCCAAGTTGTTGGAGAAAGTGGTTGCTTTTGGGCTGTTTGGAAAATTTGCAAATTAATTTCAATGAACAGCTCTGCTCAGAGCCAATGGGTTCGATAAGGTGGAATCTTATTCAGCTTGAACATCTTATTCAGTGTGAACATGAATGATATTTCAAGGAAAAAAAACAGTGTAAGACTGGCTGTATAGAAAGGGGTAATCTTATTAATCATCAAGTGTCATATCTCCATATAGTGCTGGATAACTGCTCAGACTCTGCTCAAGTTTGCAGTATGATAATTCAATCTTAAAAAGAGTGTTGTCATAATTGTTAAAAAAAAAGCAAAGATCAGAATCAAAACTTCTTTTCTTTTGGCAGATAAAGTGTTAGATGTCATGAGCAGAGTAAAATATTTGGGTCATGATGATAATGTGCAGGATCAGTGTTTCAGGATGTTATGCACAAGCAAATATGCAGGCATGCAAGTTTCACATGTGTACGGGTGGTGTAAAGACAGTTCTGTTAAATGAATCAAAAAATGAAGACAGCCTACACAATGTGATACAAAGTATTCCTCTGGTTTTTTAGAAGCATTGGAATGCATCTTTGTATTTTGTTTTAAGCCTGTATATATTTATTTTGTCTTGTGTTTTATTTTACTTTGTTTTTGTTGATGTGGACCAGTGGATGTGTCTCATTCATATCCTCTTGTGTGACTTTTGGGCGCCAAAAAAGATCAGTTCTCTGTTTACCCTGTACACGCTCCCTCTTGGTTTTATCATCAGTTTAACAAATTAATGGTAAAACCATAAAACTTAAATTTTAAACAGCAGCAATAAGACTTTTTCTTATTGGTACTCCACACCAGATTCAGTCATATCCCCATATCTCATCTTACCTTTGACAGCCAGAACATCCCCCTCTCCTCCTGTGTCACTAATCTGGGTGTTAGCTTTCCACCCCTTTCTTAACCTTGTCAATTATGGAGAAACTTGTATGTACATTTATCTTCTAAAGACTGGACTACTGCAATGTGCTCTTCAAAGGGAACCCTGGCAGTAGTGTCCAGCACCTCCAGTACAGTTAGAACAGCGCTGCCAGTATCCTGATGAGAGTGTGAAAATGCCAACACCAACTCTGTGTTAATTGCCCTGGCTCTGAGTCCTTACCTACAGGAACCAAGCATGCCACAAATTTGCCAGCAGTTTTCTCCATGCCCCCAGTACTAACCTCCATGCTTGGAACAACCTTTCTAACTATCTGAGGGAAACACAGATTCCAGATTCTTAAAAAAACAAAAAAAAGTCTGTGAACTTTTCTGTTCAGGACAACTGTTTCAGTTTTGTCTGTTAATGAGCCACTGAGGTTGTAATAATTAGTAATAATTATTATTATTAGTATTCATCTTTTCTCTGTCTTATCAAACAGTTTAAATACTAACAGTATTATACTGTACCTTGCTTTATGATGAATGGCTGAAAATATTAAATAAAATCTCAGACTGTGGTTTTTATTCAACTTTTAAAGTCATGCTCCACTTTACAATATAACAGTTTCCCATTTGTGAAAATAATATTTAAGTAACAATTCAAATTAAATTGTTTTTTTTTTTTAGCAATTTCAAAATGAAGTGAACACAACATATGGAAAATCTGATAATACTCTTTATGTTTCATTTCAATTTCCAAATTTGAATGAATATTTGATTATTGCCCACTGTACATTGGGCTACAACTGACTGAAGCTTTTCCATGTTCACCCATATGTGTATACTAAAGTGAAAATGCATATTGGATGATTTTATTTTCATTTAAAAATTTTACATGAAAAGCACATACATATATGGAAATTTATAATGCCATTGTGGAATTTCATTTTCATATTCAATTAAGTTTACATTGTCATTTTGTAGTGTATTATAAGCTTCTATACAATGAATAGACACTGTAGAACAGGGGTATCAAACCTACAGCTCATGGGCCAGAACGGTTCCAAGCTGCCCACTGGATAACTTTGTATCAATATAGCAAAAAATAATTCCAATTTTTCACCACAGATGTATTTTTTTAATGACATTGTTGGCCCTAACCTAGAAATATCTGCTGTGAAAAAGGTCATAGAAGTGCAACTTCAGTACTAAACTTATACAATGCCTCATTCTTTACACATGGGCAAGAGTAAACAAACATATGCTGCAAGTAATTACACTGACTCCACCGCTTTGCCAGCTTGGTTATTCCAAATTGGATGGCACTGTATTAACTGCCATGAAATGTCTTCCTTCTGAGGCTTACCTGAAATGAATTTTACATTTTGCTCAAAATTATATTTGGTATATAAGTTCAGATTTAAAACCTGCAGTGTGGTTCTTACTAATCAGCCCATTTCACAGCAGCTATTTTGATTTGTTATAACAGGAAAAACACAGGTGTTACCAATAACAAGGATGTTGTTCTAAGTGCTTCAGTATGTCAGTAAGCCAACATACACTATGAGGATACTGAAATTTAAGCAGGTAGATTATTTACACGTGTGCTTTTCCTGGCGTGAGATGTCAAAATGTCTTTTGTTAAAAGGGTCTATTTAAGTAAGGTATTGATTTTGGTTCTTGTTTATTATTCACATTATTATATTAGGAAAGATAGAAACAACTACTACACCATGGAGAGATCATCTAGAAAAGGAAGGAAAAAGCTGAAACAAAAAAATTTTAAAAAAACAGTCTGCTTCTAATTACATCTCAAACTGGTGACTTAACTTTTTATTTTGGCAGCTTTCCCCACTCCAGCTCCTGCCCGGGACTGTGTCTGAGAGTCAAGACTAATCAAAGGCACTTGTATAGAGAGGACTGTTGGCCTCTGAAGGGATAGAGCTAGTTCAGGCCAGCCTGCTGCTCTTTCTCTCCTTCTCTCATTTTCTTTCCCCCTCACTCTCTCTTCCTGTCCTGTCTGTTTAAAGAGAGAAAGACTGGGAAATTCCTTCAAGCTACTTTACTTCAGGTTTCTGTGGGATTTAAACATGCACACTGAGGTTTTGGTACAGTCCATGTTAGTGCCGTTGTTTCTGATTCTGCTCTCTTCCGTGGAGGACACTTTGTTACAATCGGTGAGGTGAGTTTCCACAGCTTTGTTTTTTTCTTGTTTATTTTGGGGTGAGTCTAGAGAGTAAGAAGAAAGAGGGAGGTACATTGTTTTGCTGACAAAGACAGCATTTGGAGAGTGCAATGTGGGAAAGTTTAGGAGTACCATACATGTAGTTTGTGCTTGAAGTTTTTTTGTGCAGTTTCTTTATGTTACTTTACTTGCCCGTCTTAATGTTACGTGCCAAGTCATATAGTCATAAAACTCTGCTGCTTAGTTTCTATTATTTAAAGTTGCAGTGCACTTAAAAAAAACCCGAAGGGCACTCATTTATTTCCATTTGGACACCTCACAAATTACAACTACTCCCTACCCATACAATGTTATAACAGCTTGAAGGTCATGGATTTAGTGGGAAGGAAGCTTGAGTGACATTTTGGCTGGAAGCGGGTATTATGTTTTTTTTTTTCAAAAGCATTTACTGAGCAATCATTTGTATAGACACAAAATTTATGCAAAACTGCAATTACAGTATTAAACTTTTGTACAATATACTTGTTTTTGATTTATTATGAAATCATAAATATTGACATTAGCCCCTAATCCTGTAGAACCTGTGATACACGTCTTGTTGAAATTGGCTTAAATTTGAAGGATAAAGATTTAATTCTGTTTTTCTTGGCTTTTTTTCATGTACAGTGGTCCCCAGCCAACCAAACTGTAAATGTTGCCATATGATTCAAGCTTAACTCAGCTGTAGAAGGGGTGTTTACTCCAAGCAGGTGCACCATGCCTGTGAATGTCATACTGTACAGTGAATAGTATTTATTGGACAGTAATAACTAACACATACCTAAACACAAAAAGGTGATTACAGTGTTTTCCTCTGTTTTCCCTCTGCATATCCAAATCATTTCTACCTTGTTTATTACCAGTTATATCATTATGACAAACTGACATGAAGAAAAATGATGGTGTGAAACATTCAGTAATGAAGGTTATGCATTGTAACCACGTTTCCAAGAACACAAACAAAAATCCTCACGCCGCATCTGTTCTGCACTGTACTTACAATACTTGACCCATTCAACATTCAATATCAACAACGTAATGTCAACAAGGTAGGATTGAGGTTGGACAATTCCAGCTTTACTCACAGTTAAAATATATAACCTTTATTCAGCTACACACTGGCTTTGTCCTCTGATAGGCCCTATAGTTGAAGGTTCAAAACAAGTTCAGACAACAGTCAACACATTTTTTTTGAAGACATACAGCATTGTTCAAGTAACCTTCAGAATACGAACATATAGGGCTCACTATATGCATTTAAAGATTTAAAAAAAGTACATAGGAGAAATATGTATTGTTGTTTCTGACACTTCATGTGATTTGTAAGTAGCCTACCAGTATAAAGCATAGTGTAGAAATATATTACGGGACCAGTTGCAACTTTAATCAAATATTTTATCAATTTGTTTTTAAGCATATCACAGGCTGTTTAGATAGACTGAGTTGTGTCTGAGAAAACAGTTTGCTATTTCTTTATCTCCCTTGATGCTTTTTAGATAAGGTATACCTTTTTTATGCAGTCACAGAATTGTACATGTTGGAGGTCAGGTGGCCATTACTGTACCTGAAGTATCTGTATTTTCTGCTGTCACTTTGTATGCAATTCATCAGGCACTATTGCAGTTTCTGACTGAAGTTAATAGGCAACATTAATTGGAATAGGATTGCCCCAGTCTTATTAATAGACTGTACAATGATCATACACAATGATCAACACATTTTGCCTGCTAGAGTTTTATTTCATTCTGCTGTCAGATAGGATTATTGCTATTTGTGGACTAACAGGGTCTCCTTTTTTGTATTTGTATAATTTATTTTAATCCCACAATAAAATACAATAGGGCTTCAATTCATTGATGACACTTTTATTTGGAAGAACATGCTTACTTTGATATCTTTTTCATCAAACTGTGCTCATCCACTGATGATGGCAATATACAATGCCTCCAAAGGCAAATCCAGTACTTTCAGTGCCATCAAAATTTTGCTGGAGCCCTCTACAATCTGACATCACCATCAGGTGTTTACAAATTATGGATTTGATAAGATGAGTTCATGCACTTCAATGAGCAAATGGCCAAAGGCAGTGCAACCAAGTCTTTTCAGTGAGTTCAAATGGCTCCTTTGATAGAGCCCTGACATGTACAGTGACAGAAGGACATACATGGAGACTGACAGGAACACAGTTGGACTCACGCTGCAGATAAAGGCTCTTGAGACTAAATATATTTTGTGAAACATCAGTGCCAGAGAAAATGCTATCATGCCCTAATCTGGTTTAGGATGATGAGGTAAAATCATTACTTATTCAATTTTATCTGGTCAATTTACTTAAAATAAGTGGCCATAGGAGATGACCAATCAGATGTATCTTCAGACATAATTGCTTACTCATTAAAATGCAGTTGAAATTACTACCAAAAATGAGTTGTTTTTTTTTCTTTTCTCTGGCTCCATTAGCATAAACAGTTAATTGGGCCTTCAGCAATTAATGTGCCCTATTTTCTTAGTTTACCTCAGAAAAAAGCTGCAGTTAGACAGGCTCCCCATGCCAAAAGCAGAAGAGATTTGAGGACTAAGAAGTGGAGGAAGGGAGAATGCCAAACTCCCTGATTTTTGGTTATCAAGCACTTATGCAGTGGTGGTATTCAGATTCTTTGCATAAGTAAAAGTACCAACACAGCAATGACAAAGTGCTGTACTCCATTACAGCTTGCATGACAAAAAAATCTACTTCTGCAATCTCACCACTATTAGTATTGCAGTAAAATAGTGGTTTCGCACCTCTAACTGCTATATTATATACATGAGACATACATACAGATTGTGAATACTGAAATAACAGTGTGTAATCAGCATGTTACTGTTGTAGCTGCTGTAGGCGAAGCTAGTCTGAACTACTTTATATACACCAGATAAATCTGAGTGAGATTATTAATGGGAGAGGAAAGAAGAAAAACAATATTCTAATGCAAAATCTGTTTTCAGTTTTTGGAATTTCTCATATCTTTGATTTCTGGTAAAATATTGGATCATTTGAACATTTATTGAAATGAAACCATGTGGAAAAAACAGCTCATAGACTTCTGAAATGTGACCGTGACTGCTTTTTGGAAAGCATCAAATGCCTAAATAAATGTGTTGTACTTCAAATCTTTATCTGAATGATAACTAGTCACTAAAACTGTCAATTAAATGTGGTGGAGTAGAAAGCAGAAAGTTGCACAGAATGGAAATACTCAAGTAAAGAACAGGTACTTCAAAATTTCCCTTAAGTAGGCCCACTGTACTTGAGTAAATGCATTTCACTTTCCACGACTGCACTGATAAGGTGGCCAAACTTTGCTGTGGTGGTGAGTGAAATAGAAAAGCCTGAAGTGGGAATATTCCCAACATCATTGTTTTCCTTGCTATATTCTAGATTGCATTACTCTCATCGTGACAATGTCCCAGTAATTGCTGAGGCTCAATCAGATGAAGTATCCAGCAGACAAACAACCCTGGCAACAGTACTCCAAACTCATAGCACACTATATGTAGCATTCCTGATGGACATCAGCTGAAGCTGGAGCAGGAGGGGCAGCATGGAATTGTACAAGGCTGAGACAAGGTCTCATGCTTCACTGCAGAGCACTGTCTTGTTATCATGAGAAAGAGCTATCATCCTGATTAGCAAGTAGTTAAAAATTCAGTGTGCTTCCTGGCAGACAAGGGTGGTTATGCCTAAAAAGATATTCAGTGGGTGAAATGGAACTTGTATAACCTCCCCATGACACATGGGACACACAGACACATTGTGTGTTTAATTTAATGGGAGTGACCAGAACACTTGATCTGTTGATTGTTTAAAATGTGTCTACTGTTCTCAAACTGGAGAGCTGCCCCTTATCAAGAGAGGGTAGGGAAAGAAAAAGAATGTCAGATAGTATCCAAATTAAACAAATCTTACTGAGAAACCCCGTGGAGTAAAAACAAAGCTCGGCAACAGCAGCTGGACTGTACTCAATGAAAGGTGAAGGTGGTTGTCTGCTATTTGATCTCTTCACACTCTGTTCCAAGGCATTTTGTTTTTTCTTATCATAGACCAAACAGGCTGACGACGCTCTGAGAACTTTCTCCCACTTTTCTCCATCATGTGCTTTTTCTTCATATCCAATGCCTAGAAATAAAAAAGAAGTTTAAATCAAATATACCACTAATGCTCAAACCTGTATATGAATGATATTAATTCAGGGAAAATAAAGGGTTAAAAGAATTTTTGTATTCATACTATAAATATTATACATACTTAACATGTTGACAGGTTCTTTTTGATGTATGAAGGTAGACATTCCTGGACCATCTGAGCTTTGCTATTTTCTTTGAAAAAGCAAAGCACATTTGACCCTTAGTACATTCCACAGCTGCATTAGAACTGACCCTTTTTTCTTTTTACCAGCCAGGTGGGTGGTGTGTGTAAACTATCCACAGAGTCATCCCTGCGCCGCTGCCGGACACCTGATGGCAAAGTCTGCAGTGGGAGGGGCAAGTGTGACTGCGGCATCTGCATCTGTCAGGCCCCAGATCCAGGGAAATTCTATGGGCCTAGATGCGAGTGCCATGACTGGGTCTGCACCACACACAATGGAAAAACTTGCAATGGTGCGTACAGTGACAGAGTGACACATAAAACAAAACTGGATAGTTTGGTGTTATAATGAGGAGTCAAACATGTTGTAACTTTGCTCTCTGTTCTTTTATTGGTGCACTGTCTTCCAAAAGTTTGACTGTCCATGTGTTTAAAAAATGTCTATCACATGGCTCCACGTATTTTAAACGACTTGGGTATGGTTGTTAGTGATGGGTCAATAATTGATGCAACAGATCTCCTTAGAGAAACTTGGCTAATAGACTCTCCAGCTGAGGTTTAGAGTGTGTTTGAGCCAGGCGCTGGGAAAAAAAAGCTGAGAACTTAATGGTGCTATCCAGAAACCTAGATTTGTCTTAATGCTTTCAATACAACATTCATTTTTACACAATTTCACATGGGCAACCATGTATTTCACAGATCTGGAGTGGATTTAGAGTCCTTTGGTTTTTATCTTTTTTTCTTTTCTTTATTGCCCAATCAGAGGCGTGGCAGTGTTGTGTCTTTGACAGCTTATATCACCGCGGCAGTACTTCAAAGAATTTCATTGGTAGAAGACAGCAGGCTGGTTCACACATGCATTAGCTTTTGTTCAGAGGCTTTGAACTTAGCTTGTTGCCTGAAATGTTACAACATTTGAGTGTGCATCTACACTCAACAGAACAGAGAACAGGCTGTCTTATGAAATATTCTCCACTCTCTGCATTCACTTTTACAAGCTGAACTCGGTTGATAATATATTCTAAAAGTGTAATACATCAGCCCTGCCCTGTGTTAATTCTTCCTGCATGAAGGTTTTTAGATGATGATTTGACTTTGCAGTGATTTGAGAGGCTCTAATGCCTTTTTTTGTTCAGTCAATATGTTTATATTGGCAGAAATAGCTCACAGTGAAAAAGCCACAAGAATTAATGTAAAATTCTGCAGTTTTTTAGCTCATCGCTTTGAGATGCCAGATATTTCTATAAATATAAAATACTGTGAAGCTCTGTATGCAGCTTTCAAAACATTGCTGAAAGAAGTTGGAATATTGCATTTAGTACATTTACCACTTGATCAGACATGACTGCTCAAGTGGTAAAGGAGTGACTGATTGCACATTTGCAACTTTATAAGGTAATAGTATATCAATGTAAGGTCTGTTGCGATGCCCAGAACTCACCATCAAATATATCAATGTGCGTTCTAAACTGTGTTGATTCAGCTGTAGTTGCGGTTTCTGGCTCTTTACAACATTACTACATTATAATATGAGAGGTTTCTAATACTCAGTCTACCCTCTTTGATATAAATGGGGCATACCAACCCAAATAAACATCTCTCAGTGTAACATGATACAATTCAGTAGCGTCATAAAACCATAAAGTTGAATCAACACCTTCCTGAAACAATTTAAACAAAACTGGCCATTCTCTCATTGTCACAACAATCGATATTATTAAAGGGGTATACTGCCTTGCAGAGCACAAACACATATAAAAGAGGACTGGTTGTGACCTTTTACCAAGACTTACCAGACACTTGTTAGGTAACAATAAAATGTTCTCCCTGGAAGTTGCAGGTCCCTGTATGTTGACTTAAGAGAAAAGAATCCTCATCTTTTGTTGGGTGTGCTCTAGGGTCACTGTGCTCTGAGTATCAAGGTTTAATAGAGCTTTGTGTGCATCAAGAACAGGTTTAATGGAGATATGCGTGAATGCGCGTCTGTGTGTGTGTGTATGTGTGCACGTGATGGGCAGAGTGATTTATTTGGGCAGACAAGTTGGCTGCTGAGAGGAGCTCATTATGGTTCAGCAGTCTGGAGCGAGAAGGCCCTGCTTCAGCCTGATAATGGAGTTTCACTCACTGCTACACATACTGCAAATGGAACCTAGATGCATCAGAGGAGGGATGGGTTTTCACATCCACACACACAATCTACACACACACACACACGCACACACACACACACACACACACACACACACACACACACACACACACACACACACACACACACACACACACACACACACACACACGCACACACACACGCGCACACACACACACCACACATACAGTATGATCAGGCTTATTCTCATCATATAATGCTCATGTGCACACACTTATATGCACAAACGGCCATATAGTCACACAATCACATGCATCTCTATGGAGCAATTACATTCAAAGCATATTGAGAAAAATAGACTCAACCCTCCTCCCCCATTGTTCAATGGTCCATGCAGCATGCATGGTCTCCTGTCTAAGATCGGCAGCCAATTTCTCTCCCCATAGCTCCCTTATCTCTGCCTCTCACAACTGCCCACTGATAAGATCCAATCGATTTTTCTCCTTAGGGATAAACTGTGTGTTTTTCCTTTCCAAAAAAAATTTGATTTTCTGGCATTGAGATGTTCTTTTACCTTGGATGGCATTCATCATGCAAACCCATACTAATTTGTATCTTTCCAAACACATCAACAAGTTAAGATGAAGCTATAGGGATCATGCATCTTTAAAAAAATAATTATGTCTGATTGCACGATTTTTAAAATTTGTGTTGAAATGCTGTTGCCTGTTGTTCAATTGGAGGAAAACCACCTAAAAAAATAGTACTTCCATGTAAGTGCACAAACGCTTTCAGTCTGAAATCATTTGTTGGTCCCTTTTGTTTGGCTTGCATGGACTTTCCTGTTATTGCTTGGGTTTTAATAGATATCCTTGCCAATTGACGTGAAAGTTTTAAATGTATATATTTGTCTTGTCTATGTGTATACAGTATGTAGACGTCCAGGGTGTTCTTGCCCTTCTAAAGCTGGAAGTATTATGGAAGCATGTGGTGTTAATTCCTGTACTGAAATATCCCTGTTCTCTGCAGGTGTGATAAGGAGAATATACATGTTTTATTCTAAGCAAAAAAGCACATTATGTTGTTATTATGTATTACATCATTTTCCTCAGAATAATAGCTGCAGGCATAATTCTCTTCTAATCATTTTTGGTCCTTTTTTGTGATCCCATACATATGTCTCAATTTACAGAATTACCAATAGCAATTACCATGTAAACTTATGGAATACATTATTCAGGCTATATTAAACAACATTAAAGATATCATTAACCTTTCTTATGAGAATTTAGTTTGTTAAACCAGCAGCTGCTCCTGTGCACTATTTATAGCATATTTTAAATGATAAGACAGAAAATAACATCCATTCATTACAATATAAAAGAGATGTTTTCATTGTAAAACATTAACCTGTAACATTAGAACTTCAATTCATTCAAAAAACTGTTGTTCACTCATGTTTTTTCAACCTCTGGCACATCATGTAGTCGAGCAGTGCAGTGATGACCCAAGCTAACATCTGTTCACCAACTGTCCACTGTTTGTGTTTATTTGTTCCTGCTCTGTGTCCCTGATACCATTTTAAAACATGAGCTACAGCGGTATGAAAAAAACCTCTTAACTTCTGAAGTTTTCAAATATTCAATGTTTTTTTTCAGTGTTTACAGCGATGTTCTAATATACATAATTGCTGCAATATTCCCTCGTTTTCAAAGATAAGATGTGGCAGTGTTTCCTCTTTGCCTTTTATAGCCTTCGTTCTTTTTTCCCTCTACTGATGAGCCACGTGAAATCTCTTCCTGACTTTGTTTCTCTTCCTGTGCTGAACTGAGGAACGTGTTTTCCTCTGGTGTGCATTCAGACAGACTCTGTGATTTATTGTCTTTTTCCATTGTCAGAAGCACAGAGGATGGCCCAGGGTGCTGAAAATTAGCATTGTCTCAAACAGAAAAAAAAAACACTGTATAATCAGCTGGATAATAATTACTATTAATATTACAATGTTGAGTAGCATTAGATTATATGTGACTGAACCCCTTAGTGAGTAATCATTCTCTTTATTGAAACAGAATGACTCATTTATTTGAACTTGTCTTTATCAGAGTTTGTGATATATCAACACCTTAATAACACACAAATTGCCTCATCAAGCAGGGGTCAACAGTTATTTCTGCATCTCTTGTAACAACTACCATAGCCCCAATGACTGATGTGGCTTGAGGCAGAAAGCCAAGTATGTCTGCAATCCAGAACAATCTGTAACTTTATGATTCTGGCAGACTTTATCATATGCGTGTCCTTCTCACCCTATCTCAAAGGAGCAGTTGAAATGGGGAGGTGCAAGCATGAAAGCGAAAACTGTTTTCCCCCTGACGGATGATTGGGGTCCTGTCAGAACACATTTTAGCCTCTCTACCACTTTCTCTCTCCTTCTCTCCCTCTCTCTAACTCTCTCAGGCTATGGGTTTTCAGACCCTCTGTTCTTTTCCTGGCTTATCCCCCAGCCTCTGTGCCCCCTGCCAGAGTCAGAGAAGATCCCACTCAAGGGGATGTTATGTCAGCACCACATACAGTAAGAAGTCAATTGGCCAGCGCTGTTTCAAATCAAACTTCTCCAGATGCACTTTCTATCAGTATTACATAAGCTCTTCTGCAGCTTCTATCATAGACACATTATACACAGATGATATAAACTAATCATGGGAGAACAACTCTCTAATGGCAGTGACAGCCCAAAATGGCTAATAAAATTTATACATATTTTCTGTTGATTTTCCAAAGAGAGAGAGAGGCAAGAAAAAAATAAGGAACAAAAAACAAAACAAAACAGAAAATAAGGACACACAGTTGAATGCAGTCTCTGAGCCATTACTACCCATTAAATTGTTCTTCTCTTTTTTTTCTGGTATATTTGATGCTCTCCCTTAGATATTCTGAGCTTTGCTGGGCTATGTGCCTGCGTGGTGAGTCACCTAATGATTCCAGTGTGGGCTGCAAGGAGAAAAAGCCACTTAAGTCTGTCCAAGTCTACTAGTCAAAGGCAATTTTGATTTGGACCCATTAAAGCTCCCAAGACTTCACACTGCAGGAACAAGCGTTTGTACAATGTGGTGGTCATACCTTGAGTAGGTTTTTAAAATTTTTTAGCGGTATTGCTGNGGACCCATTAAAGCTCCCAAGACTTCACACTGCAGGAACAAGTGTTTGTACAATGTGGTGGTCATACCTTGAGTAGGTTTTTAAAAATTTTTAGCGGTATTGCTAAAGGATGAAATGATAAAAACTGGGAAGATGAAAAAAGGAGTATCTCATTCTGAAGGCAGCGCACACAGCAAATGAGTTATTACCTGAGACAGGTGTCTCCTAGATCTTTTCCGCAGAACATGACGTGCTGTCGTTTTACGCTCCACAACCCACAGTGAGAGGACAGCAAGGAGATATAATTACTCACTGAAATGAGTATCATGTTTTTTTGAGCATGATCTAAACAAAGTAAGTGGGGGAAATGTCATTTGATGAGGAAACATAATCTGCAAGTAAGAAAATAGCACGGAAACAATCCGAGCTTTTAGATTTAGAATATGTAATGTATAATTTAGGTCAAAATTGAAAACTAAACATTTATCTCAGTATGGCGCTGAGATGATCTCAAATATAATTGATAAGGCACTGTGTATTTACAGAGAGAAAATTATCATTGTGATCTATATAAACTTCTTCCCTCTCAGTGTTATATTTTCTTTGCAGAGGCAAGTTCAATTCTGAACCTGAAATTAGTTTGCTGTATGAGTCACCATCCTTTTCTTAACAGCACTTAATCATGGTAATGCTACATCACCTGTTATTACAGCCTCTGATACTGGCACAGATGCACCATCTCCCCAGCCCCTTATTGGATGTGTCTGGGCATTGGTCGGGACCTGATTGGTTGTATGTGTGTGTCCAATGCAGGAGCGTGGGAAGAACTCTGACACCCCCAAGCCACAGTGAATTACTGCCCAGGAAAGATAAACTGTCAACAAGACAGGCACCTTCCCACACACTTAAACTTTCGCCTTGCAGACAAAGAGGGGCCATTTTATACGTCAGAGTGATTGTCAACCCGAGATTAATGGCTAGTAGGTGGCAATGACGTTGTAATATTCTGCTGAATTGAATTGTAAACAGTTTGATACAATTCTGTTTTACAGTTATTGTGTGGTAGTTNAGATTAATGGCTAGTAGGTGGCAATGACGTTGTAATATTCTGTTGAATTGAATTGTAAACAGTTTGATACAATTCTGTTTTACAGTTATTGTGTGGTAGTCCCCATTTGGGACACTGAACAATCTAAAAAGGAGTGTCCACACCTGCAAAATTATTTAGATTGTGTTTGTGTCTCTGTGCCTGTCCAGTGTCTATTCAAAAAGATCCACTGTTGATGTGGCCTGCATATATATTTACGTGACATATATTTAGTGATTCCAGAACCACTAGTGACAACAACTTTGGTCTTAATGTATATGAGTATTTTTCCACTTAGATAAGCTGACAGTGTGACAGCCTCAGCACTAGTTGCTCCCATTCCGATACCAGGATCGTAAATGTCTCTGATACTGCTGAAAATGCTAGCATTGGTATTGATGAGTACTGGAGTCTAGGCACTGATCTGATACCATGTAATGTATTAAAATAGGAATCTATTTATTTGTTAGTTCGGTTAGCTCTGACACAGTTCTTCTTTGTCGCTCTTGAAACAGTTGCTTTGTGTTTTAGAGGGGCGAAGAAGAACCTGCTAGATAAAGATGCTCCCACCAGCAAGACTGCCACATGCAAAAGACTTTTTTAGTTAAGTTGCTGTTGCACCACTGTTTTATACTGTTCTATTTAAAAAAAAATAAATAAATGCTTCCATGTGCTGTATTCATTCATGTTTCACAGAATGAGCCAGGCCTTACCACAATGATAATCATATCACAGTTAATGCAGGCCTATTATGATTTTTTTTTTTTTATAACACACTTATCAGTACATGATATCGACTGATATCTACAGCACAAGTATCGGAATTGGTATCGGAACATCTCTACTCAGCACCCAGAGAGGAGGAGTAGACAGTAATAGAATACAGTGCACCCATGTCTTTATTTTTTTAAGATTATTTCTCTAGCATAGCAATAATGTTGAATTTTAAATGTTGGGTTATTGAAATATCTTTATATTTGTTTGCAGTTTCTACTGTCACATTGTGTAGAAAATGTAAACTGCATTGTACACTGCACTTTTTGACAGTTTGCTTGACATCAATTATATAAAAGATTGAGTTTTTTGTCTGTTTTGTAATTTCCAAAATTGTATAGTCTCTGCGGTTAATTCTTCAAAGTGCACTTCCCATATTCTTCTTTTCCTTGAACTTGTTCCTAAGTGTCCCTTGAGACCTATCGATAATGAGGATAGACAGGGGACTTGCCTGTTGTTAATGACTGATGGATAGCCCTTGAAAAGGACACCACATTTACATGATGAACGAGTCAGGAGAATGATTGAATGTGACATACAAGGCCCCTTGTTGCTAAATGCAATGGACACAACATTTATAATAACTTGTCAGAAGCTTTCATTTGCATCATGTGATTTCTCCTGTTTTTCATATTGCTTACTACAGACTGAAGAATGATGAGAAATAGTACAGCCTGTGAACACTGAACAAGGTAATGCTCAGACTGAGTGATTGATGAGGAAGCTAGTATATCATACTGAAATTTTGTAATAGGGTTGTACTGCAAATAGACCTAAAATACGAAACAAACATGGCACTGCCTGCTTGCTTACCATGTATTCATCTCAAAGGGAATGTATGGTACCATATTATGACATTCATTAAAACAAAATTACTTGAGAGCAGNCATGGCACTGCCTGCTTGCTTACCATGTATTCATCTCAAAGGAAATGTATGGTACCATATTATGACATTCATTAAAACAAAATTACTTGAGAGCACATTGGGTCCCTCCTGGTGGCACAAAGCCATTTAACACCCGTGTATCCTGGTGTTCATAGTGATTTGAATGCTTTTCAACACTGATAAACAGCATGTGGTGTGCTGTGTTTCCCTGTCAGACCGTGGCTACTGTGACTGTGGGATGTGTGAGTGTGATGAAGGTTGGTACGGAGATGCCTGCCAATTCCAGGAGGAGTGTAACCTACCCAACAAGAAGAGCAAAGAGATCTGCAAAAACCCACAGGGAGTGGTCTGCTCCAACAGAGGTACTGCAGCCACACGCACACATGCACATTTTTTTAAAGAAAAAGCTGCATTAGAAAAACAACCTGCATTCTAATATACATTGCATTTTAAGTAACACGAAGTGGATGGCCCCTCTATTATATCACCGAGATCAATAATAGTACAATAATA
>JANJYP010014135.1:0-10359 GCA_024605115.1 Rastrelliger brachysoma | reverse complement strand
CACACACACATCCCCTCTCACTCATAAACTCCTTTAGATTGCTCCATTGATCTGACGTGGAGAATCCCCTGGTGTGCTCATTTAATTTACGACGGATAATTAATTTCCGTTGATAGATTCACAGCGGAACTCCCTCTTCTCTCACTCCTTTGATGTGAGCAGGTTTTTCGATAACAATGCAATTTATCTCATTTGAGCGAGATTTGACGAGTAAATGGGATTTGCTTCTTACCTCAAACTGAAATTTAACTCATGGGGGTGAAAAAGGGGGAAAAAGAAGAGATGTGGACGCATAAATCTCCATAGAGAAACACCAAGCTGGCCTATTTCCTCATATATTTACTCTGTCTGAGAACAAAGCAATGCTATGTGGTTTTATATATTTTAGGATTTAAAAGCTAAATTCAGTCTTATTTTAAATGAGTCAGCAGGTTAAAGTTTTTTTCAAGAATTCCACACTAAAAGCTGTTGAACTTTTAGACGAAAAACAATAAAAGCTGTTGATGACAGCTATATGAAACCTCTCAGACAGAGCAGAGGAAACACATGATAATATATGTCTCACTTTTAATGTTTGACATTTATTGACATGGAGAATTATTATCAAAAACACATGTCTTCATTCATCTTCTATGCCACAGTAGTTCCAGAGAGAGACTGTTCAGGCATGATACCGAACTGTCAGGTGTGATGATAATGAGACGAGAAGGTCATATATATATATAACTTTAAAAGCTAAAATATCATTACCAGAAGTTGAACAGCCAATCTAAAAAAAGAAAGAAAGAAAGAAAAAAGAAATTTTGTCACTAAATAGTATAATTTCCTTGCTGTCCTTCAAACTGATTTGTAATTTCTTCCAATTCTTGCTCTATCAATCATTTTACCTGAAGTAGATGTCACATTTATCAGATGATGGACGTTTTATATTGGCACCTAACTTTCTATATATGCTGAACACAGCAGGAACAAGGCCTATTAACTCCCCTGACACACTGTCACTCCAGGTCAGGGGAACGCTATATCTCCTACATTGAAGTATTTTAGCATTCTTCAGGTTAGGAAGTGCAGTAGCATACCACAAATGAAATGCCTAACATAGACAATATATGAATTAACAAGCACTTAAGTTTTATGTTATGTAATAATTAAGTACTTTTTTTTGCCTCTAAAACTATAATGTGACTATTTTGGTCAAGTGTTCATTTTTAGTCATGCTATGTTATGGCTCATACTTTGTGTTCAGTGCTAGTTAGCTAATGTTAGTACACATCTATAGATCTTTATGTTTATAATATAATGTTAATAATCTATAATAATACGTATAAAGTGATAGATTAGCTCATAGTGATGTACCGATGGAGAGTTATCACGTACCTCTGCAGTTCCTCTCAGCTCTATGAAGCATTTTAGTGTCTCTCAGCTCATCATTTAGTTTTTATGGCCCACAGTTTTACTGTTTGCTTCACTTCCATCGACTTCAGTTCCAACAAACAAAGTTATCAATAAGCTGGTGAGCACAGAGGAGCATTTAGCTGCTTAAGAGACAAAAATATTTCTGTATTTCTATTTGGTGCTACAAGGAAAATGAATAGAGGACACAACATTCATTGCGTGCTCAGAAACCCTCTGTGGAGTTTTATAACTACAAGTGGTTCTAAAAACTGATTAATGCAGCTTTAAGCATCTAAATTTCATTAATATAACAGTAGACTAATGCTGATATTATTAATACTCAAAATTACTAGCAGCTGTTATCTGCTACATAAAGCATAAGTGATCAAATGTACATGTATTAACTGATGGCATACTGTGCTATAAGTGTATAAAAACAACATCAGAAACATATCAGCAGGGATAGTTTGGTTTCAAATCAAAAACAGCATGCAAGCTCAGTTTTGAAAAGACAGCAATGCTGTGTCTGTGTTAAAGTATAAATTTACAGTTTGGCTCAGAGCTGAAGACCTTGAATATGCCAAAGGGTGTCCCTTAAAATATCTTTGTGAGTGCCTGCTCTCTGCTGTGTACTTTATATCTGATAGAGGGTGTCATATCCCGTCTATTATGAGTTTTTCTTCTGGTGCTCTTTTTTTTAGGGATATTTGCTTTTAAGGAATAAAAATGGATATATTCTGGGCTTGTGAGGTATTTCAAGGCTCAGTGTCATGCTCACCATGTGCTGCCTTGCTAGGTTGCTGCCAGTGGGGATCTAGCTCTTTAAATTATCTGTCAGTGTCCTCCATTGTGTTGCCATGATGAGATAGCAGACCCCATGCTTTCAAAATAGACACAGAGGCTCAGCAGGTAATTACATACCCAGAAACCGTTTTATAATCACCCCCAAAGTAAACACAAATTAGGGGATTTTGACCACATTAATCCTTAGAGAAGTTTAAAAATGAC
Source organism: Rastrelliger brachysoma (assembly GCA_024605115.1). Classification (NCBI taxonomy): domain Eukaryota; kingdom Metazoa; phylum Chordata; class Actinopteri; order Scombriformes; family Scombridae; genus Rastrelliger; species Rastrelliger brachysoma. Next base: position 7,956 of record JANJYP010014135.1, on the reverse strand, counting down.
CAGACAACATTTGGGATAAGCTTTGGATTAATAAGTCAATCAAATGAATTACGCATTAACTCGACACGTCACTCTTTCCTCTCCCTCCTTCTGCAGGTGTGTTTGTTGGAGTGTGAGGGACACGTCTCCTCCTCGCTCACATGGGAGGTGTGCAAACAGGCCTTCAAGCTATCACACCATCCTGAGGGAGGCGCTTTGTTCAAGAGAGCAGGAGAGGAGTTGGAGATGACCTCTCTTGACCTGGACTCTGACAGTGAACTGCAATCTGCAGCCGCAGAGCGTTTCCAGGATGAGACACCGTTTGAGCAGCGCAGTGTCCAGTATGACTCATCACTGCTGGAGTCCTCCGAGGATGGGGAGGGCCTGCGGGGTCTGGATCTCAGTCTGGCGGACGAAGAGAGGAAGCCAAGAGAGGAGAGAAATGTGGAGAGTGACAGCCAGCTAGAAGGGGATGATGATGAGGGCTCAGAGGCCATCACCTTATCCAAACGCTTTGGTGGCTTTCAGAGGGGGCGGCATGGATACAGGAAGCTGATCGGCTCTTCAATTAGGCCCCTACAAAAGCGTTACGGTGGGTTCATAGGCGTGCGGAAATCTGCCCGCAAGTGGAACAGTCAGAAACGGGTGAACCAGCTGCTCAGGCAGTACCTGGGCATGAGGAGCAGCCGCAGCGGCAGGTTCACCAACGTCCCTGTAACTCGGGTTTGGAGGCAAAACAAACTGTAACGTGTTTCTGATGCTCTCACAGATTTCCTGCCCCAGTTACCTCAACCAACCAATCATGTTTTCAGCAGCTCACTCCAATTTGAACTGTGACGTCACCTCTGTCATCAGAAGAAAAATAACAGACTCCGCCATCTCGCTGCACCTCTCTTTGTGTCTCTAAGTAACAAGGAATGTTTTGACCGTGATGTCCTTCTTAAAGCATATTTACATGCCATATCTGTGAAATAAAAGATTTAGAGAAGTGCAATTGAATATATTTTTGTGTGTCGGTTATAATAAGAGGGGCCAAATGAGATTGTTGAGTGTGACATTTTGAAATCATGTTGAATGCACTTTCATGCATGTGTGGGTGGGACTTAAATCATTTGCACTCTAGTTTGAGTTTATGAGAGCTGTCACTGATGTCCAGTTCTCGTGAAATGTATTGAATGTGAATACACATGGTAGATTTACCATTTTTAAAATTGGGATTAGGAAAAAAAAATCATATGAACCGTGATTTCTCAGCTTCCAATTCATCAGTGCAGAAATACATAAAAGCAAGTTGGAAATGGACCAGCAATGTGTTTTCCAGATGGTTCAATCATTGGTAAATATGGACAGTGGGATTGATGAAGCACAAACTGGTAATTGCTGGTTTAAGAATCCAATTTTCTGCTTAAGGAACTTAATTAATTAAAAACAATGGATGTAAAATTGGTTTTATGAACTTTCAAACTCAACAAAACTCTGCATTTTCCCTTAAAGAAAGCCTTGTTTCCATTGCTTCATGTGGAGTATTAACCAAATATCTTTTTTTTTATTATTGTACCCTGATTGTGGCCATTAAGTGGAGGTTATGAATGTAAATGCTGCAAGTGATGAGTTTCTCTTGAGGGAGAGGAGCAGCAGGTTGTAAAGTTTCTTTCAGCAGAACAACACTGCCCTCTAGTGTTTAAGGAGAAAACATGTTGCTCTTTGAAACTGACTTGGGATCAGTTCCCAATGTATTCAGTATAAATTGGAAGATAAGACTTTACATCTGTAGCCTACTTGTCTGTAATTTCTGAATAATTTCTTGAGAGGTTTGGTGTAAAGAGTTGTGTAATCTGGCACCTATTATAGAAAAAATCACCTATTGCAAGTGACATAAAATGTGTTACAGATTACATTATTCTGTAACATATTTGAGTTTCACATTATAAATGTGTAATGAATGTTTATTTAACTGGATTTAAAATGAATTGTTCTTTCAGTAAGGTTCAACTGGAAAACAATAACTAAAATTGTGTCTCCATTTTCTATTTATTTAGAGTCTGTAAAATGATTATGGAAATTAAGAAGGGACAGAAAAAGATTTAATCCATTTAGGCATGATACCTAACAAACAGTATAGTAATCAGATTACTGAATCCTAGAAGAACAGGGAGAAAACGAATGTCTATCATCCCTCGTTCTCACACTATTAGTTGTTTCTCTATGGTAACTCAGTTTATTATATATTTCCAGTCAGCTAGCTACCCTATAATTATGGAAAATAAATGAGCAGTCACTTAAAAGTGTTGCTGAGGTGGAAATCAGGAGTAAGGAGAAACTAATCCCCAGACAGTCTTCAAAAGCATTCGCTCCACCCAGAGCTTTTTGCAGATCACTTTTAGTCCAACTGTACTTGAGTGCATGAAGCTGGAAACTGCTCGGGTCACTGGATGAGATGTGAAAGGAGCTGTAAATGACACCATCATAAGAGCAGAGAGACAGGACAGACTGCATGTCAGCAAGGATCATTGTTACTGAACGGGATGCAGGAAAAAAAGATGTTTTTATCTTGGTTGAAAAAAAAACAACCTGTGTTGATTTGTTTTACCATCAAGATATGTTCTTCCTCCAGCAGGTCACATTCATTCTTTTGCATCTTAAGTGTTTACTGGTGTTTGATTAAGAGATGTAATTATTTATGTATGAGTTTTTGGGTGATTGCAGAGAGCTTGTGTGTTTGTGTGTGAGTGTGTGCGAGACTGTGCACGTGCATGTGTGTATGCTTGTGTGTTTCTCTTGTCAACCCCGACACGAAGAAAAAAAAAATGGAATTTGTGAATACNGAGACTGTGCACGTGCATGTGTGTATGCTTGTGTGTTTCTCTGTCAACCCCGACACGAAGAAAAAAAAAATGGAATTTGTGAATATGGTGTACATTTCAAACCACATTTCTAACATTATGCCATTGTTCTGAGTCTTCATAAAAATGTGTATAGACAAAACTCCAATAAAATAGTTTGCTATTTCTTTTGTGGACTGTCATGCAGAAGAAAAAAGAAACGTGTCAAATTCTCAGTGCTTTTTAATTTGTGTTTGACAATATATTTCCTCTTTTTTTAACTTTATTGCTATAACAAACTCTTTCCTCTAACGCTAATCCCAACGCCATGATTCCAAAAACTTCACGGATAAAACCATTAACACTGGTCGTATACCAATACATGGGCAGGAAGGAAATCCGTTTCATGGAGGGATTTTGGTTGAATCAAACCAAATGTAGCTTATTCTTGTGAACGTATATTCCAACAAAGTGCGAAAAAACATGAAAATTAAAAAAAAAAAAAAAAAAAAAAGAAAATTGTCCCAAATACACGGGCTGAACAAGACGATTTAAAAAAAAAAAGAAGGTATAAAATACTCATATGTAACTCAAAGCGCACAGTATAATGTACATTATAACCACTGTGTAACCACTGGAAGAGAGGGTTGGAACAAAAGAAAACAGCCAAGTAGCAGACTAATACAGTGGAGCTACGGGGGCAGTAATATGAACTTTGGATAAAGTAGGAGAGTATTGTAGGCTTAGCACATCACATGGTCAAAGTCAGTCAACAGTTAGCACCGTCGCAGACTTCAGTTCTCAGGGCTGAGTTACAAAGATACAGAAAACTCCATTTGCATTCCTTTAGGAAAAGAAACAAAACAGGTTGAAAGTAAAAAAAAAAAAACACGTGTAGTAAAAGAACAGCTGTTTTTCTTGACGGCTCTCAGGCCCTGATTTATATGTCTATATCCTCTTTTTTTTTTTTTTTTTTAAAGTCTCTTTTTTTTCCAACGCATCCACTTCCATCAACCTCGTTTTCTCTGACTCTCTCCATCACACTGCTGCTGCTTTTAGTCAGGGAAACGCTGGCAGGCCTTTTTCCAGCGGCAGGCGGTACACCACTGATCCTTGCGCTCAACTCCGTACACCTTGCGGCACTTTTTGGCCTCTCCGCGACCCTTCCTGCAGATGTAAAAAGACAGACATGGTGTGGGTGAGAAACACGTCAGAAAGGGCAGGAACGGGGGCTTAACAAACGCTTCATGTTATCAGTCTCTATAAACATGAGACTGAGAGAAAATAGATAACAAATGAGGAGATGATTGAATCAATTTTATCTCTCTTGGCCAAGCCATGGAAATGTGATTGTACTGCCGGCAGCAAAGCAGGTGATAAAATGACAAGCAGGAGGCGACAGATGCAGTTTACAGATAGAGGCATCAAAACAAGAAAGCTGCAGAAAAATCACTATGTCTCCATTTGCAAGGCTTCATTTAGGTTCGAGTGTTTAAAATGGACGTTAAGCATCTTGTTGATAGTGAGCTTCAGTCTACATTTCATGTTTTCATATCTTACAGGCAGCATGTTCCAGGCAACAATTGAATCGAAAACAACTGGACTTAGATTTGTCTTGAAGATGTTGCGCCTCTTATCCAAGTGGCTTCATCAGTTCTTCGGTCTGACTAGTCCTCACTAGTCTGACACACAGTCCACTCGTGAATGACAGTTGTAAGGAGTGAGTGGGGCTACAGGTGGACTACAGTCGTTAGGCATGATGTGTGGTTGCTAGTGAACGACAGGCGTTATGTTCGTTAAAGTCACGTGAGGTTGGTTTCCGGCAGCCTTTGTTGTTGATTCTCCTAGGTATGGCTGAAAGTGCAGCGTTGTAAATGGGAGATAGGTGGTGTTTCCACCTTAACATAGATGGCTTCTTTAACTCCTCTTTCAAACCATCTGTCCTCTCTGTCCAACATTTTAACATTGCTGTCTTCAAAGGAGTGATCCTTGTGATCCTTTTCATTTAGATGTAAGTAGACAGTGGAAACTGGACCTAAGGACTTTGCCCTTCTGTGTTGGGCTATGTGTTCGCCGTATGCCCGAAACCAACCTCAAGTGACTTTAACGAACATAACGACTTTCGTTCACTGGCAACCACACATCATGACTACCGACTGTAGTCCACCTGCTGTCATAATTTAGGATCTGGCTGCAGGTCAGATTGGAAGAGGCTGCCTGGTGATGTAACATTCATCATGTATTAATTAATGTGACTTGGGTGTGAAACCTTTAATATTATCTACAGAGTAAGATATTTACAGAGTAAATCAGAGTACAGAAATAACAGTACCTTATTAGCCTAGTTAGTTAGTTTAGCATTAAACTTTTTTATTACCCTTGGGATTATAATAAAAATTAGTAAAGACATGATTAGGTAAAAACTGTAATTTGTTCACTACTTTTTATTTAAGACCAAACAGTTGAAAAACTAATCATTTACCCTTTAATTCAGCTGTGATTTATGTTTAGTGCTAATTATAAAACATTATATCATTAATATTGTGACATAACTGTTCCTAAGGACAGTCTCATATGGCTTCTAGCTGTATTATCGTAGTTTAAAATGTTAATAGTAGGTCAAAATTGTTAAATGTCAGACAGTGAATACACTCATGTGCTGTGATGGCTCACCTGAAGGTGCAGTGAGTTCGGGAGGGCGACGCACTCATAGTCTGAAGCCTGTTCTGTTGAAGCCATTGTTCCCCGACGCTGACAGACCGACAGCGAGGTTTCACCATCTGAACAGGGAGACGCACGACAAGAGAGTTAATACAGTGATATGTAATGGAAGAGACAGTGATGCACAAACACAAATCTTACTACATCTGAGAAAATCAAGAACAGAGAGAACGGGACTCAAGACCCACCGGAGCGTTACTGTGACCAGGGACAGAGACGGAGGTGGAACCCTGGCACCCGGGGGTTCTGGGGGCCACCGATACCTGGACGGGGCTACAGGCCTGGGAGGGAGGAAGTAAGAGGAGATAACACATGATTCATCATATCTGAAGCATCTTAAACTGACTGAGAACCTGTCTGTGATGGATTCTGATATGAAACTATTTAGAGAATCTGAACCTGCGTTATCAGATTTTTTTTGGCCTGTTGGGTACTGTCGAAACGAGCTGTTAACACAACACTGTCAACACCTGATAAAGCCGATATGGTGAACTCTTCCACTAACAGCTGCTTATTTCCTCATCCAGCAAACAAAGAGCAACATTAACATTCATTTGGATGTTTGGGGCCAATTGGCAAATAGCTCTATTTTGGTCACCATTTGGCTATTTAGCAGCTACATGCTTGCTAAATCTGCTTATCTGCTGTTTGGTGTTGGACGTGGAGCTTACTGTCGGCTTATTTGCAATTCCTCAATGAATCAATGAGATGAATGATGCTAAAAAAATAAGCCATAATTCTCTGTGGGTTTATCACCACAAGCAACACCTTTCACATGACATTTAGTTATATGATTTGTTTTGTTTTTTTAATAAATAAAGATATCAAATAAAGCTTCTTTAAAGAGCTCACCTAGTTTATTATTTAACGCAATTATCCCATTTGATCATGTGCCAAACACAATATTAAACAGGTGATATTTAGATGAAAAAAAGCCATAAACATAAAAATGAATAAACCCACTCATATCTACTCAGGTTCTTATGTAATTTTATGTTTTCAACTGGTTCAGCAAACTGAAACCACAAGTATAACTAGCACCAAAAGATAAGAACACGTTAAACTCATGCAACATCTGCCAGCCAAGATTAGACATGCAGGACAATTAACTTCTTTTAATAGAACGCATTTGTGCGTTCTTCAACATGTTTCTTCCAGTTTTACCGTTGAACTGTTACCATTTCATGTTTTCATTTTGTTTTTAGACGATTTTTAGAGACATTCATAACACATAGTCATTTGATCCATTGTTACTATAAAACATGTTGGATATAGCTGATTTAAGAAAGGTTCTGTGTAAAACCCTGTACTGTGTTAACACCTAAGTTATGACAATGAAATTTCAGTCAACAGTCACTAACCAACAAATGTCCAAATCCAATTTTGGCTGAAATGCCAATTTAAGGCTTTTGACTGCACTCAGTTGCAAGCAACATCCAATACGCCAAACATGAAACGATTTGTTTCCAGTGAAGTTGTTCCCATTCCCTCTGCCCCATTTCTCCTCCCTGTGCAACCCTGAACTCTCCCAACAAAGCACATGCCCTTGCATTCTTAACACCCCATCCCTCAGAAACAGAAATAGATGGGGAGAAGTAGTTGAAATTGCATCCAAAAAAACCAAACACACACTGATGCATATCCACTGCATTAGCCCTGGCAGTAACAATGAGTGGGCCTTAATCAGAAACAACAAAAACAAAAACGTGCCTGTGTGAGTTTAACACTGTGGTCAGGCATCTCAAGCCCCGGCAGCCATGACACACACAGTAACACTGCTCCACAGGCAGCACTGACCCACAATTTAACCCACACTCTTGCTTAGGCAGGATTTTTTTTTTTTTTGCATCTATGAGGAGATTACAAACAAATGTGCTATAAAAATGGTCACACTGTAAAACATCTGTATCAGTAGTAAAATGCACAAAAAATTGATTGTTATGCCTATTTTATAAGGGACATATTTTAGAAAGTTTGTAGGGTGAATCAGTCCAAAGTGGGCAAGGGTTTGTATGTGCAGTCTTAATTGCCGTAGCACTACTCTGTAAGGATTTGTGTGGTGTTTTTCTGCCTTTTACAGGTTGGTGAGAGTCTCTTCCCCTTGGGGGAGCAAGCAAGCCGACATCTTACTCTCTCACTGTCACAAAGCATTCATTTACAGGCTCAGTGGTACAGGGTAAATGCAGGTCACTAGTAAAAATGTGCTGCTTTGTGATGCATAAACAAAGTTGTAACTCATTGGCTCATTAGAGAGGTATCTGCATGGGGGTGCTGTGTAAAGAAGACCTTTAAAACAGCACTATATTACCTGAAACTTAAATAAAATGTCCTTTGAGAAATTTAGCAAAGAAAATAATCTAGGTGCATTTACAGTCTGATTCCATGAAGAAGATGGCTGAATTTGGCTCCCAACAGGTAAGAAACAGCGTCATTT
>JANJYP010014117.1:0-11263 GCA_024605115.1 Rastrelliger brachysoma | reverse complement strand
CAAAATAAAATAACCCACGCAGACTCACGATCGTAGTTCAGCAACAAACACAAATAAAAACAGACATATAAAGAGATAATTTCACTACGTAGCCTAATGAATCGAGGAAAACTACAAAATCAGCTAAAATTGAGCAAGTTAACAAAACCGGGCTGTTTAGTTGTGCTGCTAATACAATAATTACTGTAGCCTAAATTACAGTAGCTGTATTACTGTATTAAAAGTACAATTTAATTTAAAAAAAGGGATGCTTGCCCAGAGTACACTTCGCTGAGTGTGCCAGTGAAAACACCAGGTCAGGCTAACGTTCCTTCAGTTTAACCTGCCTGCTGAGGACTGGATGAAAGGAACAAAACGTTGCAATAGAAGAGGAGATATGGCATTGCTCCCTTCATCCTGGTTGTTTCTTTTTCCAGTTTCAGCTTCACCACCTTGAGTTTGCTGTTTAAAGGGAGCATCCATAGCGGGAAGTGTGGTTTGATCATTAGACCACAGAGTGACTGACGTAAAGAGCGGACGGGGGTACAAATAACCACCAACACCACAAAGTTTTTGAATGTCTAAGAAGGTTGGTATGAGGACAGGGACTCTGCCGAGTTGCAGAAACCACATCGTGGCTTCACAAAAGATTAGATGCTACCAGAGAGGGAAGAAAACTTTTGTCACTACCAGAGAAGGAAGCTAAATATTTACACGACAGCTGTAGAGAAAGCTGCACATGCTGAAATCCACCTCCAACAATCATTTTTAAGAGAAGAGTCTACAAAAAATGTGACACCAGTACACTCGGGGGGGATGGAGGCGACTTATAGTGGTGTTGTTCTTTGCCACCCTGACACACACACACACACACACACACACACACACACACACACACACACACACACACACACACACACACACACACAGATATACTGCAGCATTGCTCTGCAGGCTGATAAATGATGAGCGGTCTCCGGGGGCCGTGTGTGAGCTTCTCGCCTGACAGCAGCAGAGACAGACACACCAGCAGAGTTTTCATCACATTTAACACCCCATTGACTGCTTCACAACCCTGCAATGTTTTCTATCTCTTAGTGTGTGTGTGTGTGTGTGTGTGGGTGGATGGGAAGACAGTGATTGTGTGTGGTGTGTATGTGTGTCAGTGTAACTGCCCGTTTTGTGTCTGTAATTGTGGCGCATCAACAACTACACTTGGCTGGATTCCACTGCATTAACCGGAAAGAGGGGAACAGAAAGACGTAGTGATGGGAAAGGGAGTGGAGGAAGACNGAGAGAGAGAGAGAGAGAGAGAGAGAGAGAGAGAGAGAGAAAATCAAATTATCAAGAGATGAAGAAACTAAAAGAGAGGGAGGAGAGAGCGGGAGAGGAAGAGGAGATGAGAGGATAGAGAAGAAGCATTTATGGAGCGTTACCCCCAGTAGTGAGTTTGCTGCAAGAAAGAAAACAATTAAAGAAACCGAAGAGGAGGAGGAGACGAAGAGCTGCCGGCTGCACTGAGAGGACGAGATGAGTTAAATCATTGGCACATGTTATAATTAGTGAAGTGATGAGCCAGCACACAAATCACAACTGAAGTCAACTATGAAAAAACACATGTTCAGTCTGGTTTTGGGCATTTTTATTGATGCAAGCTGATCCAAAAAAAAAAAAAAAGTAAAATAAGGCACATAACTTAAATCAGTGACTTAAGTGTTAATATATATTTTTTAAAAGAAACCACACATATGAGTGATGCAATTATTAAACACCAGAGGAACCTAAAGCCCTAAAAATGGTATTTAAATGACAGCCCAGATTCTGTGGTTTCTTGCAGTAGGCTGTCATCTCCTCCTCGAGCCAAAACTTTTGCTCAGGAATGTGTCATGGCCTCCGAATTTGAATAGAGTCAGCGGATGGCCACGTCAGACAAAGTTGGCAGGAAGACGACGCTTCTCTGGCACAGACGCCGGTGGACGCTTGCCTAATGCACACATGCTCGACAGAAGACAACATGTCACAGCCTGACACGCGCTGGTCACTTTCACTCTAAATAGTGAAACGTTTGTCAGCTGGAAGTCAGACGCTGGGACCTTGACGGCTCATTTTTTTAAAAAAGAGACTTGACACTAGTTTAACACCATTTTTGCTTCAATTTAGAGTGATAATATGAAGGAGCTGCTCTGTTGCATAAGGAAAAGATTAAAGCTGGTTAATGCACAACTATTGGCCAAAAGCTTCAAAGATTGACCTTTAAAACTAAAGCAGTCCCCTCCATCAGAAGAGCTACAATCATTCATTTAACTAGTAAATCATCTTTTTTTAGTAGCTATATAAATTTGTGCCTTTTTTTGCGACTGGTGATCCTAGTTGAGCTTGACATTAAGTTTTATTGTGTAATTATATTTTATTTTGTGTTTATGCTTGTACAGTATTTTGGTCAACTGAGGTTGTTTTAAATGTGCTATAAAATAAACTTTGACTTGACTATTGGGCAAAACCTTCAAAGATGACTTTTAAAGCTAATGCAGTCCTCTCCATCACATTAATTGAACTAGTAAATCATCTTTTTTTAGTAGCTATATAAATTTGTGTGCCTTTTCCTGTGTGACCGGTTAGTCATACCTCAACGGCTCCTCTATTTAAGAAAAAAACGACATCATGACAATTCATATACAGCAATACTTTAAATAGTTAAAATATGAGTCTTTATTTATAACTTTCAACCATATTCACAGGTTCATTCACTCTCAATCATCAGAACATCAATCATCCCAAAGTTCTCATTGCAGAGGTCAATTTTCAATAAGACTAAGAGTTACCAAATTAGGTAATGTCTAAGATGTTTAAGGGAGCATTTTTCTGCTGTTCTGTAACTACTTCTTTTCATGTCTCATGTTGATGTTGACATTGAGATGTATTTACTGTAGCGATAATCACAACTAACCTCAGGCCGGACGTGAACTGTACCGTGGGAGGCTGCGGTTGATGAAGCGTATAAACGCAAGAGGCTGAAATATGCAAAACCTAGCGGCACAGGCACAACCATGACAACTAACGTGGAGAAGTTGACTGTAGAGGGGTTTACAGCCTCTTAAACATCTGAGCTCCTGAAGACTGTGAGAGTTTGAGACTGGACAATTCATCTAGCTGAGAAGAAAGTGGGACACAAAATGACCAGCTAGAGGGGTCAAAGTGCAGCGGAGGACACCTGGGATGCTGGGTGTCACCTTTGAGCCCTGTGGAGCGAAACACCAATGAAGGAAGGTGCTCACATGATGACCCCGATGAAGTATTTAGCCCCTTCTCCACTGCTGACTTATCAAGATGCTTTTTGTTTTGATTCATATCATTTTGTGTAATATTGTGAAATTGTAATTTTAGATGAAGTGTTTACATAAGCCCTCTCCCTGAACTAAATATTCTCTTCTTTGTCATTTTTGTGTTCATTTTAACTTTAGATTGAATAAACTATAAACTCATAAACTAAGCTCACTTCATCTCTCTATATCAGAAAATGAATGAAAACGTGATTATTTTTGAATTATGCAATGATGAACACATGACTGCAGCTAATAATCTACAACACATTAATCAAGTGTTGCGGCAGTGCTATGAAAACAGATTAAATAATGAAGTATAAATGAACTCGAACAGCACTGGGATTTACTGCAGCAACACCAACACCTCAACAGGGAAGTGCAAATCCGCTTGAAGCTGTGATTTACTAATGTGTGTGTGTGTGTGTTTCTGTGCTCAGTCTTGCGTGTTTCTGCACAGTCCGTGATTGATATGAAAGCTTCTGCCTCAGACCTCCTCGGCCCTCCTTGTCTCGTCATGCATCTGCGAGGGAAGCGCTCCTGATTAGCCACGCTCCCATGTAGCCCGGCTAGGATTACCGTGTAATCAATAGCGCCTCTGTCTTGTTTCCAGCGTATCGCTCTCATATCCTCAGCACGCGTGTCAGCACGTCTGTCAGCTGCGATGACACTCCGGGGTTTTGACGATGTCTTCAAAACTGTATTTTGCCAAGCAGGCCGACTAAAAGCACATTCTTGCTCTAAAGCAGCGGCCTCAGGGGGGAAACTAACAGACTGAGAGAGGGTTATATTCATGCCAAAGTTCATGCCGAGTTGTCTTTTATGGTTTGAATTGCACCCGCTCTTGATAACAGCAGTGAGGGACAGAAAAGTGATATGGTTAGAATCATATATCACAATGTTTTTGAGCAAATACCTCCATATTGATATTTTGATATTATAGAGCTGACTTAACAGTTTTGATAAATAATCATCAGTAATGTGGATTTAATGACCGAGTGGATACAAGGCTGATAACAGAACACTCTGATAGGCTCAGAAATTACATTTTTACTGTAATGCAGCCTTTAAAAGCAGGAAAAGAGCAACACTTAGTCCATAGCACAATATTACAATACTCAAAATCTCATTATATTTTTATTATTCTAATTATTGCCCATCCCAAGTCTCACTTCACATAGAGGACTTGAACTAATCAAGCTACAATGAGCCAACAGCAATAACACATGCAATAAACCACATGTGAACTAAGAATATGGTAAATGTTAAATTTAAAATGTCCTTATAATATAAGTGTTTTTTCTATTACCTTGACCACTCAGAGTGCTTTAACTCTGCATGCCACATTCACACACACATTCATATACTGATGGAGCAGTCATTGGGAAGAAATGAAGGAATCGAACCACCGACTGCTTTTTACCTCCTGAGCCACTAATAAGTTTTTAAAAATTCATATCGCGATAATGGCAATACTCCCACTCATTAAGGAAAAGACAACATATCGTTACTCATAGCAACAAAAAGCACGGTTGAAAGCAAAAATAACATTTCTACCAGCTCCAGCTGAAAGAATACTTTTTATACAAATAACTTATTTCACTGTCTCGAGCAGAAGCACCCAGACGAGTGTGAGTTTGATTTAATGCTACGTGTAACATTTTAAAGGGACTTGGATTGGTACAGATATTGCAATTTTTTTTAACAATGCCCAGCCCTATGTATCACCCACTCATAATGAGAAGTTATCAGTCAATGAAAGCAGAAACAAAGTCACTTTTAGTCACAGCTCTATTTGCAGGATCTCTTCTGTACCTATTAAACTACATAACTGACTTTAATATTCAGCACATCTCCACCTAAGCCATCGAAACTCTGATCAATAAGACCGCCTGTCCAATTTGTAACTGGTTAACTGTAGATATTAATATAACATCAATAAATAGTCACATTAAGCCGCTTATTGTTTTCGATCAGAGCCGAGCCGACTCCTTATCAGTCTTTATGAACGCTCTTCTGGCCTCTGTGTCACCTTCAGCGCCACTTTGGCTGAAGTCTGGAAATGTTTATTTTGGACTCTGTGGAATAAAGTTACGATCAACATAAAATTCAGCGAAGCATGAGTAATAAAACATCTTTCTTTTGTTTTCTTTTGTTGGCGCAGCTATGTTTACATTTTTATAAGACGTTTTTAAGCTCAAAGACTCTCTCCGGAAAGAGCCGTCACTGGATTTTTATTTTTAAAAAAAAAACAAAGTATTACAGTGATTTATCTATATATGTATGTATCTGTCCATAATCATAAACAGACATAGTATAGTTCAGTCGCAATGCCTTCACAAAGACTGCTGACTCTGCAGTTGAAATAAAAAATAAATGTAAAAAAAAAAAAAAAATGGCTGTCTCTCTGCAGCAGCATCTGCCAGATTCAGACTTGACTATTTTCTGTTCTCAGTTGATAAAGGTCGCTCAGATTTGCCACATGACAGAGGAAGGAAATGTGTTAGTGATCACAAAAGTCACACCATTACTTGAACTGACATAAAAGCTTTGTGAAGAGCTTCATCAGAAACTTTTCAACTCGGCTCGAACAGATGTTTTAAACTCAGTTAAACTTAATAAAAACAAAATAAAGCCCTAAGACTTGTGCGTGTGTGTGCAAATAACGCAAACTGAGCATTAGATTCAAGTTTAAGTTTCACGTGGGACACAATCTTCATGATGAATTGCTGCATAGGAAATATGATCTATAAATGAAAATTAGATGCTAAAATGCTGCAATATTAATATAAAAACTAACCTGCAGGACAAGCAATAAGAACACATGGGAAAAAAAGGTTTGAAATTTAGAGTACACACACATTCATACAGGTGTGTCGCATGATTCTGATACAGCAGGAAGGTGTAGACATTTAATAAAGTTTGATATAGTATTTGGGGTTCAGGTTCCTGTGTTTCTAAAGCAGCTGTTAGTAGACTGAAACACTGGGACATGATTATACCACCCAGACTTTTCCACAGGTAGACTTACAAAAACACATGTGACAGAGGGGCTATGATGCTAAAACACACACACACATATGATCCTCAGTTATAAAAGTGGTGAGAGAAAATGAATCATCTGCCCTGTAGTCAAAAGCAGATGGGAAGCAGATATTAAACAATTAAAGCAGGCGGACCTTGAACTGCTCCATCACACCAGTATGTAACTAAAATATTTGTGTAAACCTTATTAAAAATGTCTGTTTTTTTAAGCTTGAACAAAGATTACTAATAGATACATACATTTACATTCATTTTTATAAGGGTTAACCTATAGGAAAAGTGATAACTTAAGTTTCAGTGATTAATGTTAAAGCATATCCAGACTATAGAGATAACCATCATAACACATTTTATGTAACTACACCTACTTACATGATTTTACACATTCATATTCTGACTTTTAATTATTCAGTGCTTTCCTGCTACTTGTTTTTTTCCCCATCAATTAGTATAAAAATGTAATGAGTGCTTTATCAGCTTGTCGAGTACTGCATTAGCCTTCACACTAAACTTTCCATTCATCTCATCGAGCTCTCTCTCTCTCTCTCTCTTTCCATTGTGTTGCTGAAGTGGAAATGTTTTATTGGATAACGACTGACTGCGCCACTAATGATAATTATGGAGCCGTTAGTCAACCAGTCAGCCACACACGCAGGCGAGTTGATATAATGCAGAGGAGCAGTCGTCCGGTGACTGAAATAATCTAAGAGTGATGTTAGAAGATTAGCAGAATTACAGACTAGCAGCTAGCACAGAAATATGCGAGGCAAGCATCTCTATCAGTTTAAAGACCAGAAAATGATCTGATTGGACGTTAAATTGAGTTAATAAATGAATAAGCTTATCTATTTATCATGTGTTAAATAGATTAGAGTTGATTCGATTAGCCGGTTTCCTACCTGCTATAGATAAGAGGAAACAGAAAATAATGTCAAAGATGTTAGATATCGGGTTTCAAAGAGGGGCAGAGCTGCAACACTGTGAATGGTGCTTCATTTCACTGGCAAACACAAACACTGAACTCATTAATGTTTTAATGGTTAGTCTGAATTGATTCTGGCGTCTATGTGGCTATGTGAGAGGAATGCTAACCCTGTCTCTCTCTCTCTCTGCTCCGAACACTGGCGTCGAAAGCAACTAGGCCGCAGATAAAGACCCGACGTTATCTTAGAAATTTTAAATATTACAGGACGCCGACTGAGCCGAGGCTTACTTCTATCTGACGAGGATTAAGAAATGTTTTAAAAAAGTAGAAAAATCTTTGGCTTGTAGAAGAAAATGTTGAGGGGTTAAGTAAACTTAAACCTCGTCAAACTGGTGAAATCACTGCTCTGTTTCTCACACATCGCCTGTCACCAGTTCAACATGTTCATTTAAACCAGCTGTTCGCTAAAGCAGGACTTTTGCCTCAATTTTAATCAAGACTCAATTCGCAGACACTGTAGTCTCATAGTGCAAGGTGCTCAACAACGGGATCATTTCTTTTTCTGGAGGTCGTCTATGTCAGGAGGTTCAGTGACGTTACAGCGATGTTAATGTCAATGAATAAGTTTATATCAAAGGCTGGTTATATGATATGGTGGAGCACAAAGTCGTTGAAAAAGTTGGTGAAACTTTAGCAACAGCATGACTTCCTTTATAACATCTCCTCAGACTTGTCTCATGAACATCAATAGCAGCCAGCAGTATGAAAAGCTGGTGGAGGAAGATGTGATGCAAGTCTGCTGATACCCTTCAACTACCCTCCGAGTTAAAATATATGAAGCTTGCTGATAACTAATGTTAGCTGCCAAACTATTTTATGCTGCGTTCCTTTTACCTCGGAAGTTGGAAGAGCTGGGAATGACAGAAAACCAGCCCTCGCCAAGTCATCCAGTGATAGCAATACCCATTGATAAAAATGTATTTCGCTGTATTTTTGCTCACACAAATAACGCAGCGACACATCCACAGACAGAAGTTGGTAAGTGTTGTGTATAAAACTGATTTAATGAGAGACATAAGACAAAACTGTTAATAAATGGGATATTGCTACAACTGTCACGCTGTTCATGCGCAGGGCTACCATCTTGGATTTTGAAATCAGTGCTGGAGAGAAGTGAGAAATTCCAACTTCTGAACACACCATATTTTACCTGATCTTCTCAGCTAACATGAACGATTAGACAGGGGTGCTCCGCATTTCTATGGTAACTTGGTGTAACAGCTCAAGGATTTAAACAAGCCTTGTAAAATCCTGTGATGCGAGACCCCACTATAATTATCCGTCTGTCATAAATCGTCTAGTGTGCGCCATATCAATGGGGTTTTTTTTGGTTTTTTTAAGAGAGTCCTGAAATATGAGCTGCTCTCCTTGGATTTTATAAGTCCTGTAGTGTCGAACTTGGCTTTCGCTTAACAGCCGCAGATGAAAGCCAACTAACGCCAATGTTATCAGTCACAAAAACTGCGAGTAAATGTGTCCAACAGGTGTTAAACGACCTGTCGGAGCCTTTACTCTTCCATCTATGAAGACAGAACTCTATTAACTAAGAAGTGAAAATGTAATTGAAAAAAAGGTCCTGTGTGTAAGCGAAGTTCCCCACAGAGAAATCCAGCAAGAGGCTAAATTACCTGACTAATTACAGAGGATTCAAAACACACACAAAAAAAAAAAAATTTATTCTGGCTGGATGAAAACGCTTGTGCAAGATCACACTACTTAAGGCATGGGAATCACACAACGTGAACCTTTGAACTTGTTACCTACCGGTTGCTTCAAGTGCTCTAAAAAGATAATTGAAGTGAGCCTTTCAGTGGCAGACAGGAGAATAAAAATGAGTGTTTACATTTCACACAATGTACATTCAAAAAGCATGTACAGGCACACACACACATGACATCACTCACGCAGAATAAAATGTCTGCTGTTTTCTTCCTGTTATTGATTCCTGAAAATGAAAAGCGCTGTAGGTGTTTTGGTTTTTTTTTTTAAATTCACTTTTGGAGATACACTGGAGCTCTGGGGACTGTTTCCAGTCAGCGTAGATGGAAAGTTTCCACTGCAACAATAACATACCGTACTGATGAAGTCCAAGGAAGGCAGAAACCGTGCGCCAACGCTTTCTCTCACATGTAGGTGTTTTGGCATGCAACACCACACACACACACAGACACACACACACGCACACACACTGGATGTAAAGGCAGACATTTCTCACATCAGACATTTTTTTATAAATCCTATTTTATACAGGAAAGCTGACATTTAAGCCGAGTATTAGCGTCACACACTGGCTGGTGGCTCACTAATGGCAGCATGAGATGGGCATAATCTAACCCCCCCCGACATAATAACAGACTTTATAATGTGTGGTCGTCTACAGAAAAGTATGTGAAGAAAATCCGAGGCACTTTGTATCTCCGAGGGTTGATAAATTTAGATTTTACATCTATTTTAATCACTGTTATTACATAAAACTACAGATGTGAACTAAATTAAGCAACTACAAATGTGAATATACAAATAGACTTTATATGTAGTCATCTGCAGAAAAGTAGTATCTTAAGAAAATCTGAGCACTTTGTATCTCCGACTGTTGATAAATTTTGATGTCATGCTTTTATAAATCAGTTATTACATAAAACTACAGATGTGAATTAAATTAAGTAACTACTGTAGGAATGCGAACATAAACAGACTTAGTAACATGTCGACTACAGAAAGTGGTATCCTATGAAAATCTGAGGTTTGATAAATTTGGATTTTATGCCTTTATAAATTATAAATCGTACTAAAATAAACAACTACAGATGTGTTCATATGGATTTAATAACATAAAAGAAGCCAGATCACGTTGCAAAACAAAGCGTATTACTAACTATGAGCCGAGCCCACCCACCCACCCTTTGCTCTGGGAAGAGATGTACATTTTTCTCATTCCTTTCTCCAACACGTTAACATCTGTCCCAGGTCGAAGCTGTGTGGGGCTGTATTAGTCACGCCTACAGCAAACTGCTTGAGAATCCGTGTCTGCAGGCTACGTCTTTTTTTTTTTTTTCAATTCCGGCTTTACCAGTCACCGCCTTTCACTCATGACCTCCAGGCTTGAAGTGTTGCATCCATCCATCCATCCATCCATCCATCCATCCGTCTCTCTACTTTATGTCCATCTGTGAAACTCTCCCTCTAATGGATATCATTCATTCATTCATTCATTCTTTACTACAGGAGTGTTTTTGGGGGTGTACTTTTATATAGAGAGGCTGAAACAGTGAGAAAATAAGGCTAAATCCATATAAGATCATTTGCTGTCATTATTTCTGACAACTATTCAGAGGAGGAAGATGGTATTGGCTTTTTATGTTTAACTTAATAGACAAAACAGACACTTTAAATTGGTTTTAGTGGATGTTTCACAAATAGTATTTAAACGATTCCAGATAGCTGATGGCCAAACAAAAAAAAAACCAAAAAACTATAATCCCGGCATAATTGGCACAAAAGAGCTGACAACATTTCTACCACTCTACACTGTAATATAATTATAACAGTCTCCTAATTTCTCTGCTTCCAAACAGGTCAGGGGGTCAAGATCAGATACCCAGCAGCATCCATGGAGCTGGTGGATGTTTTAGTGGTTTCCAATAAGGACGTTTCAGGAGGAGAGCAGCTTGAACCCAGCCCGCCCACATCAGGTTAGAGGGGGGAAATCTCTCTCTCGCTCTCTCTCTCTCTCTGCCTGCCAACCTTTTTCACTCAAGACTCTCAAAACCAAACAAATTCAACATTGGTGCTCACGAGAAAGACCATAGCAATTTTACAAGGCATCCGGGCCCCTCCCAGCATGCAGACATGCCTGCACACCAAGGAGGGAGTGTGTGTGTGTGTGTGTGTGAGTCTGAGCGCCTCTGTGTATGTGTGTGTGTGTGTGTGTGTG
>JANJYP010014115.1:0-18742 GCA_024605115.1 Rastrelliger brachysoma | reverse complement strand
AATGGGTTGTAAATGGGTTAATAAAGTAGCACAAATTTCCCATCTGGCACTGCTTTAAGATATGCCATCTCCTGGTACAAATAGTGTACACGAGCATAAATGAAAGCAATAGCACAGTACACATGAGGTGATGTTAATGCTCCAAAGGTTTATCCTGTTCTTAACACAAATACATGACAGATAGGGAGTGGCCCAGTAGTAAAAGAGATTAGTCTGTTATTGGCAGCACTCCCAATATGTGAGTGTGTGTGTGTGGACTGGGGGAAGATTTGAAATCATGGAAGCTTTAAACCATTAATAAACATTTGAGCTCATGAATGCAGAATTCACAAGGATGCTCCATCAAAAAACAAAAATAGAAAGAAAAAGAAAGCCAACCATAAAATCCCCATCTCCACAATTGGAGTTTTTGAAAGTATTAAGAAATGTGAATGATGTGAAAGCTGTGTGATTATTACAAACTTGATAATGGATGGAGAAAATCAGAAGAAAAGAAAGAAAAAAGCCTGGGGTATGTTCCACTTTGTTAAAGATCTCTCTTCTGGCTCTGTTTTGCCTTTTTAACACTGACAAATTCAAGCTACTGCCATGTGAAGACATTCTGTGATCTGTCTGTGTAACAATCTGATTCTGTTTGAGAGAGCGAGAGAGGGGAAGATGGATGGGGAAGGGCAGTGGAGAGGCATAAGGAGGCGGGGGCTGGAGGCGGGGTTGTTATTGTGAAAGGAAATATGAGTCTGTGTTTTGAGAGGAGCATGATATGCACTGCGCTGTAATGTGTGCCAGGGTAAGAGGGTGTGGATGTGTGTGATTATGTCAGAATGTGTAGGAGATGGAGAGGGAGTGGACACAGATGAACTGGAGGGGAAGGAAACAGAGAGAAAGAAAAATAGAGACCAAAACAGGAATGGACAGATAAAAGTGAGGAGAGCAGCAGGAACAGACAGAGAGGGTGGGTGTTTATATGGCTTTTGTGAACATATTCGGGATCTCCCAAGACAGCAGGGATTGAAGAGATGGAGAGTCAAACAACTATAGATATTTTACTCATTATGAGCCTGATTTACTAAAGGTTTGCATGTGTAAAAACATGCTAACTTTACATCACCCGTAACAAATGTGCTAGCTGACGTACTAACACAGTGCACTGAGGTTTGCGTCTTTCAAAACTGCAAGATAGTGTGCGCTGTGCATTCAGAATGTTTGCCATAATGAATATACAATATGGGTCATTTTAACCCCAGCGTGCAAAATACAGGGAGGAGAAAATGCAAATACATTATTTAGTACACGCTACCGCTAACTGCTAGTGATAACTGCATCTGTAAATAATACCTTTGAAAGGCAGGCATTAACCGGCTGTGTGCTGCACACAGTTAACTTTTGTCACTGTGGAGAGGAAGAGATGGAGGCACACTGACACAATACACAGAGAACTGACTTTCCAAAAAGACTTTCCACTCATGTTACTATTTTTGGAGCAGAATATTTTTGATTTTACTAACAGCATTGACTTTGTCACAAATACCCTCCCACATGTCGGTTTTTCTGGTAATTTTTTGTTGTTATTATAACTCACTATATTTGTTACCCACTTCCACTAGAACCTGATTAAATTTAAATACTGCTGTCTCCACCCTGAGATCTCATGTAAGAGTTTGCACTACTCTGCCATTGTATTAAGAGAGTCGTTACTGATTCCAATGACACTGTCTTCAGTCTCTTCATCAAAAAAAAGTCATGTGCACTGTAACAGCAAATATTCTGACACTCTTCTGGTTTTGGTTTTGTTACATTGGTGTAAGGAGTGTGTTATAGATTTACCTGAACATAAAGCAAGTTTAGCTGGACAGGGTCCCTTGAATCCACGTTCTGGTCCGAATAAAAGAACTTGCGTCTGAGCAGCAAAGTCTCACTTTCTTCCACTCCCTGCTCTCTGAATGTCCTACTGTGGTCCAGCCAGTTCACTATTTAATCAATACACACATTCTGTTATCAAAAGTAATGAAATGAATAGACACTAGGAGTTTATAGAGAAGGATTGTGAAATTAACCGGGCACACAGAGAGATCAGTTTAGACAATCTACCAAATCAATCACATGGAAGTGAAAATCTTGACAGGGTATAAAAAGTGTTAAATGTGTTATTTTTAGCTGATGATGAAAAATAGTTTTCAGTTGGAGGGTGATTTATATATTCACGTTTCAAAATTTAATTGGTGTCCTCTGGGCAAAAGATAACAGTGGTAATTCCATTAAACTTTAATATGCCCATGCAATAAATTAAGACTTGAGCGATAAAGCATATGTCCACATGGTAACATTGAATTAGATTCATTAATGAAAAAATAAGAAGCCATCAAGATATCAACGGCAATTGCAAGTTTGCACATACAATCATCATCTGTGTGGAGTTTGGCTTTGAGCTTTTCCATCTTCCTCCCGTCTCGCAGTAGGAGCGTTCTGTCTTTCTTCAGCGTCCCCATTCCATCCTCCTTCTTTTCCTCCGTTGTCTCTTGAATGAGGGAGTACTCCTCATAGTTGGTGATTCCTGAAAAGGCAAGCAAGAAATTGTCAGAGGAGGAGATAGCTTGTGTCATGATAGAAAAAAAGGCACCTCTTTTGGAATTCTCTTTTTATCTCTCTCTCTCTGCTTTGAAACAGAAGTGTAGGGAAGCTGGTACAGAGCCAGCAAACTAAAATGGGAGTCAAGGAGGAAAATAAGCTAGGCAGAAAAAGCTAATTTAAACAAACATTTTTTCAATAAAGATATCTACCAGACACACATCCCTCTTCTCCTCACCCCAATGAATGTGATAGCGACCTATTATAATTGAAATATACAGCTGAGGGAACACCTCAGTGACAGGCAAGGATGGAACTGTCTGGGCCTCAGGAGCAACACTTCATCATTTATTGGAAATGAGCTTCTTTGAACTTGATAAATCATGCCCATCATGCTTTAAACAAAAAAGTGATTACAACTTTATCAGGTATACATGAATGCTGCTAAGTATTTAACAAATACTGCTGTTCAAGTATGAAATCAATAGCACATCATAACCCAGTAACATAATACAATTCAGCAAGAAGTCATGTTCACTAACTAAAAATAAAATGGACGATGAATAATTCAAGCCACGGACGATGGGTTGACAAGATTCATATTAGCAGTACAGGGAGACTATCACTTACCTATTCTACTGCAAATGGTGACAAGCAGCTCCCCGACTGTTTTCGAGTCATCTACCATGATGGTTTTAATGGCACCGTCCAGCATTTTGATTTTTTGTGGCCTCTGTTTCTTCTTGTACTCCAATACATCCTGAAAGACATGACAAAAAACAAAATGACACCCACAACAAAAAATGGCTGATCATTCTTGTCAGTAGGATGCAGTTGCTCCCAGCAAGCAGTGAGGCATAAATATCTCAGTTCCCACTGGTAAATGTAAATCACTTTATGAGATGCTAAGTAACATTGACAGTTCTCCACCCCAGACTATATGAGTTATTCTTACTCCATTTCTCAGCATGTAGTAATCCAGGGTTCTTCCAGACTCTAGCCAGATTCCTTTCCTGGGATCATCATCAGACAGGAAGAGACCATAATCTGAGGCTGAAACACAGAGTGAAACAGTATATGTAAATGTTGATGCCTATAGATTTACATTGCATAAATGCAAGTTTCTGAGTCATCGACCAACCTTGTCCTGACTGGGCTTCTGGGACTCGTTCTCTGATGATCCTGCAGGCGTCATACACAGGTGTGGATGGTTCAAACTGCATTGTCTTCACCACATTGCACTGGCGCACACAGATCTTTAATGACAAGGCCACCATCTTGGAGGGTATAATGGCCTCACCACCTACACACCTGAAAGACACCAGAGCAGAACTATTATGCAAGGAGTGTGTAAAATCATACCACTGGCCAATATCCAGAGTAGATGGTCTGTGTTACAACAGGCATCAACAGGACATTATTAAAAAGTTCTCTCATAGAACAACCTATGTTGAAAGTGTAAAGCGGCAGTCTCAGAGGCAGAATATAATTCCAGAAGGCAAAGAACAAATCATCACAATTATCTCCTCTGGGACAATTTTTACCTGTGAAATTGAAACTATGCTACAGGGTATCCTCTGCCTTAGCAGCTCCTCTTTTTTCCCTGCTGGTCTGATATTAAAGGGTTATGCGTGTGGACATCTTCTGCCTGATTGCAGTGCATGTAGAATTAGCCCAAGGTACGTGACATAACCTTTCAGTAGAAAAAACGTGCAAATCTCTCTAATCAGCACAAATAACAGGAGCAGAGTCAAAACACAGAAAATGACATTCCAACGCTGCATCATTATTTTCTCTTCTTCAGGTTTACAGTCTCCTCTAGAAACAGACTTCACTTTGAGAGAAATCAGTGGATGTTTTGTCACATACTGCAATTAGGGTGAATCAATTCAGAGACTCGGAGACTATTCTGAGATTCATATTTGCAGAAAAAAGGAAAGAGACTGATACCGCAGAGGGTTTCTCCTCTTCCTTGACCTTGACTTCAATAGGGAGAGGAATGAGAATGATAAAAATAAGCCATCTATAGCAAGGAAGCCTCTTACTTACACACTTTATAGATGTTCAGTCTAGTCCATTCTTTGCAAACAAATGAGTCTATGATGATTTCAAAGTTAAACTATTTTTCAAGATATATCAGTATAAATATAGCACTCATGTTACTATGTCAACACTAAAAGAATTTTAGTATTTTTAACCATAGTTGAATATAGAATTAAAGGCACACATTCAAACATTAACACCGACATGATTCACATCTCACCAATACAACAAAGAGTTTTTTTGTGTGCTGAATTCACAATTCATCCGTAGGACCTTTTGAAGTAATGCAGTGTCAGTCTGTGAAATAAATTTCAGTTGTGAATGAGCCTGCCTGTGACTGCAGCTCTGCCATGGCCATGGGTTCCTCTCCAATAGCCCCTCACCTTCCCTGAGTTTTTCTTCATACAAAATGGGAAATACAAGCACAAAGAAGAAGGGGTAATGGCGCCGCATGAGATCTCCTCGATAGAGGCTGGCGGAGAAGCCCCACCGAGTTTTTGTCATCCAGCATATTCTCCTTTTGACAAGCAACTTGAGATCCCAGAATGACAACACAGCATGCCAAATATAGGCTATGTATGCAGATACAATGTTTGCATCTTTGTGGGACTTTCTCAAGCATTTCAGTGACATCCATCTCCAAGACAAAGTTACCTTTGATGGTTGATGTTAGTTAAATATAACAGTAATGTAGGTCTGCTGCTAAAGCAACAGTCACTTTAGGAGCTGTTGTGAGTAGCATCAGTCACTTCAGAGAGTAAGCACTGCAGAAACCACATGATGAAACCCAGGAGGATAATGATAATCCCTGAGCTTACAGTAGTGTGAGAGCACATTTTTCACTGGGATCCTCGTGCAAACACTCCAGTGCAGCCAGTTCCTCATTAGCTCTGCTTTCAAGCATGGATGGATCTCTATCTGAGAAAGGAGCAGTGAGAAACAAGTCACTTATGAGACTCTCGTGAATCTTATATTTAATGACCCTTTCTAGATCACCAGGTGGACCTAAATATGTAATTTCAAAGCACTGTCTCCTGTCACAATCATTAATCTGTCAGAGAAGAGTCCTGCATTGAATTAGGCTTTATTCTTACTTCTCTAAATATTAAGTCACGAAAATGGCCAAAGCTTGCTGGGGAGTTTAAACTTGAACAATTCAATAGAGACCAGGGAAGGCAGGAGCCATCTGGTGAGGATACAGCTCTAATGATTGACAATACCAGCAGCAGTACAGAGCCTACATTGAACTGCTGTCATTACTGTACCAGTCTGTCACACAACAACCTAGGAAGCAGCAGGACAGGAAACGTAAATGGTGATGAGTTTGTTTAGACCAAATGCATCAAAATGAACAGCAAATTCAAAGCAGAATGACCCTTGAAAGCATAGCAGGGTGCGGCTGAAAATGAGCATTCCTTCAAGGACACCAAGAAATAATGCTGTACAAGGGTGCTTAAATTTTTGTGGTTTTTATTTGATCAATAAAGTAAACCCTTGCCAGCACATGCAAAGTGCAACAAAAGCCACTTCTTTCTGAGAGATATTCACAGGCAACCTCAAGCTATCTTTCCATGACTTCAAACTGTGAAGAGCACACAAGTTCTTGGTAGCTGCTTTGAACATATTCAGTGCAACAATCACACAGCAATTACTGCACTGTACAGTACATGTTACCCATACCGCATAAGATTGTCCACCTACAGTTTACATCACATGGCAGAGCACTGTTTTATATTAAGATCACGTCACGCTTTACATTGCGTGAAACACTAGTTTTCTAAACAAACTCATCTATTCTGAAGTAATTACCCTTTAATTAGGATCAAAGAACCTTACTGTCTCATTGTAAAAAAGAAAATAGAAAAAACAATAGAATGAAAACAATTGCAATAAAATGAGAGCAGAAAAATAATTGCGTATTTACAGTGAATATAATTTTCCTGTTTTTAAGCACCAATTGTAAACCATCCCCCCACTTTGCAACAGGATTTTCAAGGTCAGCCTATTAGACTGAGATCACAAGAGAATCAGTAATGATTCGGTGGTAAACAAGACATTTTAGCTTCCATCTGCTTCAGCAGTGTTTGTGAATAGAAAGAGAAGTAGTGATCCAGAAGCAAACATCTCTTGCGTTATTTACACTATGAGGCAGCCATTTCTGTGAGTATAAAAACAGCCACTTGGGGATGGGAAATAGACATGTAGGAAAAAGATGAGTGTGGCAACTCCCAAACAAACATAACTGTAAATGAACCCAAAACTTAAATGAAACCACCAGTAAAGATGCAGTAAAACACTGTGGTAGCATCCTTCACTGATCTCACAAATACACTAAAATGCCATTCACTGTATCATATTATCCCCAGTCTTGTGAATTATTATTGTCATGTAACATGTCAGTAGTACTGAATGGAGGAGCTAGAAGTAAAACCCGACCTCAACAGGATTAGCGTATGTGTCCGTTAATAATATGTTAATATGGTGAACTGCTACACAACTCCTTTTGACATCCTACACTGACAGTCTGGGCACAACAACACCCTTTTATCCCCATCAGATTGAATGCAAGGTCAGTTTCTTGCATGCCCCATATGTCTCTGGAGACCCAACAAGAGCTTATTGGCAACACAGACAGTTAATGGTAGAACAGAGTAAAAAAGGTCTGCAAAATATTTGTTCTCATTTTCACTTGTGTATTACAGTTGTAATCTGCAGCAGGGAGATTTCTCAAGGTTCACTCATTCATTTTGAGCAGTTTTCCTAATTTGGATTATCTAAAGCTGTGTCCTAATAGTATGCTATACTACTATAAATATTTATCATGAATCATACTTGATTTACAGCAAATATAGCAAATCATTAGATGTCTATTTGATAGCTCAGGGCTGTAATCTACATAAGTAGCCCATGAGGCCACTGAGACATCATTCTGCCAGCTTTCCTTCACCACATTAATAACAGCAGGGGAATATGATTATGGGACACTGATGCAGAAAGTGAAACATTTGTGTGCAACTGAAGCAGGTATATTAGAAGCTTTAGAAAATGTAACAATGCCATTACCACAGCACTATTATCACATTTTTTTCCATTAGTGAATATAAAATTACACATATCCTCTGGAACATGCACCTTTGCCAAATGTAAACTTGTACGTATTTCCTTGTAGACAATACCCATCGAATCAGGAGGCTGACTGAATGCAATTCATGCAATTAGTAAGTTGCATGAATTTAAGGCTTTCACCTCCATCCTTATCATATCCTCTGTACATTTCATAAATGAATGAATCATTTCTAGAGCAGGAACCCCAGCAATCACTGGACAGCATTATGAAGCACAACTGACCCTTGCTATTTGAAATTTCACCAAGTTGACTATGAACAAGCTGTCCTATCATAAAGGGCTTGCACAGTATTATTTTTTACTTAATTAAGTATTAGTCACGCAGCACTTTCAGTTCAGACTTAAAAAGGCACTGAACCCTCCCTCTGAATTTAAACCCACACACAACATTCTACA
Source organism: Rastrelliger brachysoma (assembly GCA_024605115.1). Taxonomy (NCBI): domain Eukaryota; kingdom Metazoa; phylum Chordata; class Actinopteri; order Scombriformes; family Scombridae; genus Rastrelliger; species Rastrelliger brachysoma. Next base: position 10,612 of record JANJYP010014115.1, on the reverse strand, counting down.
GTTACACTTACTTATTTTTGCAGCTAAATTTAAAAATGAACCCTGCTTCTATGACCCACTCTTTAGACTACAGGCTCTGCTTCTGGGCTACACATTCTGCTGTAATGCAATTTAAGGGAAATTATGAATCTTGCCCTTGTCGCAGGGAAGGAGAGAGCAGCTCCTCTTGCACTAAAAATATCCAGCAAAGTAGAGTGTCCTCCAGCAGCACCAGAATGAGCGCAATAAAATGCAACTGTTACTGTCTACCTAATCTTAAAAGACAACTGCACTCACTAATACCTAGGATCTGATAGCAGATTAAAATGAACTGTTTCTAATTCTTGGATTATAATTTGTATAAAATAATGGAGAAAATTATTTCTGAAGGGTGTGGATAGGCTAGGGTGTGTTTAGCTCAGTTAAAGCACTATTGGTTTATGTTGTCTAACAGTCTTTGGAGACGATACACTAAATCTTAGAACACACAGAATAATTCAATATGTACCATCCCTCCTCTCATTGAGATGTGAAGAATGAGCTTCCTAATAGATGGAGACAGAAACAGCTACTAGAGGATGAGAGCTCCACCCAGCAGCTGCAGTCACTCAACCAATGAGCTTGTTCTTTAGTCATTCAGCCAGCACTTACATACACTGGTGGGTGCAGATCAGCCCAGAACAATAAAGAACTCTGTCCATGATGATTGTATTATCATTATCAACCACATTTCTACCCATAAATCTCTTGTAGAACATTTTTTACAGATGTGGCCACTGGTTCATGTATATTAGACCAATAACACTTGGAGACTGATGTAATTATATTAAACATCAGCTCAGTGATTTGAAATATAACAATCATCTAGCAAAGAATTGTTTGCTAAAGAAAAATAATGATGCATTCAATAAAATAAAATAAAACACAGATTTGTTTCTATAACTGTATCATCATCTGCTCTCTCTACTAACCCAAGGCATCTGTAAATTGAGGGATAATTTCAACATTCTCATGGTGAGCGAGATTTATTTTAAGAGCATTGTGAATTAAAAATACAACAAATAGTGGACTAATTGATGAGTTAATAGCTATTTTTTAACGATATAATCATTACTAACTTTTAAGCAAAATGCTCTAGTTGCAGTTTCTAAAATGTGACATTTTGAAGTAATACATTGGATATATTTGGATCAGACAAAGCAAGACATTTGAAGACTTCATCATGAAATTAAAATATGGAATTTTTCACTATTTTCCTGATATTCCATAGACCGAAATAATCCATCAAGAAAATAACAGACTTTCTGAGCTCCACATTTTTCAATCATATTTATTTCATGACAGTTATGTAATACTGTATTTAAGATTTAATAAGCTCTTCAAGTGGCTTCAACCACTCAATCCACACAGGTTAGCCTACTACAGTGTGTGCTGTTCACTATATACCCATACCCATATACAATTTCTTCCCATAATCACAATGAGGTTTTACTTTTAGATTGTAAACATCTCACATCTAATTCACATATAAACTAAAGGCCCCTATAAAAGACCACTTCACATTAGTCAAATAAGGTTAACTTATGAACACAATGTGAACCAAAACTCATACAAACAAGCTTCTTATCTGTTAGTATCACTGCAGCTCAACCAACATATATTTGCATCTTGAGTTGTTTCTCACAGAAACACCACAGTTACCTCTCAGTTCTCAGACCAGCTGTACAGCATCAACCCCATGGAGACATAAACTGCACACTGCATATCTGAACTAAATAGTGTTAGTGTACCTGTACCATATTGTAACTGACATGCTCTATTTTTATCAAACAAAAGCATCACTCCCCTGTCAACAGTATAGCAACCTATGTGTAATCAGTGAAGTGTACTCAGCTCCTTTATGTGTACTGCTAGATCATGCAAATCAGAAGAAGAGATATGATGAAGTGTGGTGACTGCACATTTTCACTTTAGCGTGAAAATATAAATACCCCTTGAAAGCAGGTGCAGATTTGTGAATGAGAAATGCCTAAGAAATGCCAAGGTAATGAAAGGAAACTTTTAAGTTAATGAATGTTGGTTACCTACCAGTTGACAGAAGCAGTGAATGTTTCAGAAATTCATTTGATAACTATTTCACGTCATCTTGATCCTGACAATGTTCTTTTTTGGATAGTAAATTAGACCCTAAATGCATACAAATTTTAAGTGCACTGAACAAAAATAATATAGCAAATTTACATTAATACTTCAATGTATGATTTCTCAAAAACACCATGTAGAATTTACCTACTGTCCCAAAAACTAAATTCTGATAAAAAAAAAAAAAAAAAAAAAGTCAAAAACAGTGTCCTGTGAAATCAGTTGTGAGACTTCCATTAAATCACCTTCTGCTTCTTCTCTCTCCTGCACTCCACAAAGTGATTGCAGGGCTATGTGCCAGCAATACAGCATGACATAATAGAAATGCTTTTTTATCAAAAGAAGACAGGACACACACAAGGAGTATTTAAGGAGTATCAAGAAAAGACTACACAGATGTGACAGTAATTAGTGCTCTCTCCACTCTCTGTATGTCAGTGTTGATTTTCTCTCTACTGAACAACAAACTGTTGCTGGTACAGCTTTTTCTACAGAAGAGCAGCAGCTTGCAAGAACTGTATGCCAAACATAATTTTATTAGAAAGCACAGTCTGACAAACCATGTGCAAAATGAACAACACAATCTTTCATTAACTGTGTAACGAATCATGTGGGACTTAATGCCTGACATTGGAGCATAATACAGCATGATAGGTAGAGGGGTAAGATAAATGCAAAACAACATACACACCAACAGCGTCCAAAAACAAACTAATCAGACTTTGTTGACTTAAATATTCTAAATGGATCATGCTACAGGGGGATTTGAGAATTAAACGACACCCTCACACCTTGGTCTCCTACAGTATATTTTGTTAGGTCCTGTAAATCAGGTAACTCCAATCCCCCTTCTACAATGCCTCCCTAGCACTGAGTCTCTCCCTCATACTTCAGTAGCTGACTGCCTACTACCACTTGCATGCTGATTACAGTATCAAGAGCAGTGGAACGGAACATATGCTGGCTTCACTCCAAAGTGTGATACAACGAAGGACTTTATCAGCATTTTATATCCTCTGGCATGCTGTAAGGGAAGAAACCTGACACACAGTGACAGAGAATCACTGTTCTGCCTGTTTAAGCAAAACTAAACACTTACTTAAAGACATATCAGGTGTGAATTGCTATTAGTCTCTCCTGCACAAGATAGTTTATTATTGGTATTCCTAGTAGGCTTATTGGAGCATTATAAAAGGAAACACAAAATGGTCTTTGTTACAGTAAAATGCCCTCTTTGAATAAAATCATGTTGTTGTATGAGAGGAGGTTCAGGGAGAGGCCATGTTGTCAGCCCATTGTTTCCAGATCAGCGGGTCTGCCCACAGTTGCCATGGCTGCTGCTGTGCCCACCTTTTCCTGGACATATAAGGCTGGACAGCAGCAGCAGCAGTCACATCCACTTTACCCTCAGGTCCACAGCTGCAACTGCTTCCAGGGTCATCTAGATGTACAACGTACCCTTCAGTTATTTACAGATTTCAATTTGTGTCAAGCTGACAAGGTCAGAGAAAGCTTTAACAATGTTATAGGATCCTTTATCTGTGTAGATGACTACACAATCCTGGTTTCACCCAAATGGCCTCTAAGCTATCCTGTCACAAGTACATGGAAATGTTGAGCAGAAAAAAATTTATTGAGGGAGGTGACTTTGATTCATTTTAATAGAGTGCATCTGAAAAATGAAAATGCCCTTCTGTGAAAGTGTCACTTCAGTTTCTCTGCTTTCAACAAAGCAGCACAGAAACATGTTATGTGGTGAGCTACACCGAGAGAATGAGGAACTGTCTGTGATACCATGTACCGGTACATTGATCTCCGCGGTGTAGTGCGAAAGATGTGTACGTACATGTACAAAGACAGGCACTTTAGCAAGACCCTTTTCCTCAACTAACGAAAGAGCTAGAGTCTGTTCCCTCCCAAAAATGATGAATGAACGGTCAACAATAAAAGTTAAAAGCAAACTGTGCAAGGCCAAAGCAAACGAAAACTCCCATTATTCAGTTAACTTGGGAGTACATTCCAAGCACAGTATCATTGTGTGCCTCACAGCTTTGTTTTTACTCTCAGCGAGGACTAAAAGCACTGGAGAATCAAATGTTTAAATTGGCTGGAGACAGCGTATACAGCAACTTTCCCTCAGACAAATACTGTACACTTCATGAAGTTCTTCAAGCGGAGACTGTGTACAGGAGGCCAGACAACAAATTGGACAAGTCTTTTCTAAAGAATGTTTCAAAGACATACATGCTTTTAACAAGATAGTTTCTTTTGTATATTCTACTGCTACAGTCCTCAAATGAGGATAAATGCTACTTAAAACAGAAACACTTATAGTTTTTGTTTGCTTATTTAGAAAGTAATATAACCTAACAACAAAAGGCATACAGTGGTGATAATATATTTCAAGAGAGAGAAAGTTTTCTAAAATGCTGTGACAAAGAAACAAGTTTCAGCGATATCCTTCTGATTTTGCCATTATAGCATAGCAGTCCACTACTCTGCTCTTCTTGCCATTCAATGAATATTTATTTAATTTAAAGTATAATCCCTAGTTTCAGAATACACTGAAAATAGTGCATGAAAAAGTGGAATTACAGGGACAATAGTCCTTGTAATCAGTTACTTTCCATCCCTGGCATGTAGTTAGAACATGCATAGTTAAACATGCAATACAGTGTGAAGTGACAGACAATTGCAAAACAAAGACACATAAGTTATTTTGAGACTCTTCTGCCATAATTTTTGACTACTTTCTTTTTTAACTGCTATTTTCCATCCCTAAATATTGTGTGCTCATGATTAGAGAACAGAAGAAACAAACATCTCTGGCTTAAATCCTTCATAAACATCTGGTCAACTAACCACCCACCCACACTCAGCACGGATCCCCTTTTTCATATTGTGCAACAGGGCCAACTGACAAAAACCTGCTGATTACTTTAAATTCTTCTTATGCATGCTACTAGCTGAGTGTAATGAGGACAAAGAGTAAAACACACCGATGCACCTTTGGCCATGTTGCTGGACCCTATACTAAAATATATGAATCACATGATACTGAATAGAGCATGTAAGGGATGATGCCATGCTTAGTTAAGGACTCACAGGCTCACTATTTCATGCTCCACATCTGCTGGTTGCCATGGCAACCCCGGTTTTGGGCAGTTCCCAGGTCAGGTGATTTCAGCTGCAAAAAAAAAAAAAAAAAAGAAAAGAAAGGCCCTTTCTGTGCAGTGCAGTTAGCAGGAGAAACCAATGAATGATAAAAGGCTCTGACTTTCATTAGTGGTCCTTAAGATGGTCATTGAAGCTTTTTCAACAATGGCTACATGCACTGAATGTTTAAGGAGAGAAGCTGTCACTATTACATATCAGCTGAAGTGTGTCTACCTCTCTGTTACTGAACAATTGTTTTTTGTCTGATAGTTACATAAAGCTAGATGAAAAAGAGTCAGTATTAAAGGATTTCAGTAGATAGTCTACAACAGGCCACAAACAGGAGTGGCAGTATTGCAGACCAAAAACTATTCTTATTGCTGAATCACAGCTTTTGTGACTCACAGACCTCTCCTCTACAGCCATGCTATGTTTGTAAATGCTGTCACAATTTCACTGCATTCTTCCTTAAGTTCGTAAAGACAAACTGAAATAAAGAATGATGCACTTAATTGTTTATTTCTCATCTATTAAAAAACACTACATATTCCAGAAAGCAGGTTTTTCTATTTACTAAATGTACTGGTGTGAACTACAATAAGTGGATCAGAAACTCAGAAAAGAATAGCTGTACCATCAGAAGAGCTTTACAATTACAAGCTGGTCATTATGACAGCATGGGTGCAGTTGAATACCCTAGTGTGGGTTTCATACAAACAGAAGCAGCAGGAACTGATCATTAGGAGCAGGCGTCTGCAGGGCCGTGTCCCAGTAGCTCAGTTGTAGCCTCTATGAGAGGTTCTCCATCTCACTGGGGAAGTCCAGAAGCAACATGCCGTAGGCCAAGCACTCCACAGTCCCCTTCTCTTTAACCTGATTACAGTAATGAGCTTAGAGACTGTTGGATGAACAACATCTATAGCGGATGCAGACAAACACGCTGCACTCACTCACTCGTTGACTCTCACTTGCAGCTGAATGCAAGGCACGTCATCAAGCTCGGACCAAGACTAGCTAGATGGCTCACTGGCCACAGCAATAAAATCGTTAAGTTGTTTGAAGGTGATGCAGGTTTAAGGTTTAGCTCAAAATGTTGCCAGTCAGAAAAAGAAAAGAGAAAGAAGAAGAAGAGAGAAAGAAATGCTTTGTGGTTGAATTTGTACTCAGAGATGCCCATAGTCACTTACCACTACTGGTGCAGTAAACTTTTGACCTTCAGACCTTGATTCAAACACACCACGCTCACAGTATTCAGTTCATGCTGTACTTCTTGCAAACGGGTAAGAAATGAAGTGTAAATGTAAATCATGATGCGTTCACCTTTTGACACTATTATAAATGGATTCTGAGTGTGTGTCACTAATAAATTCTATGGATATCTTGTTAAACTCAAAAGTAAATACTTTGCAAGTGCAACTCTATCCACTGGTCCAAGAGTTCTAGTTGGCAATAAATTTGATAAACCTTCACAATGACATCAACATGTACCCAACCACTCATATTCTTAGGTTTCTACAGTAAGTAGTTAGCACCTAGAGAGGTAAAGTTAACTAATGCGCTTATGACAGTTGACAGTCCTGTCACTATACCTCCAAGTGGCATAGTGCACTTGCTGCTTGGCCAAGGGGATGTCCCTTTGGTCGAATGGTCAAAGCGCATGACTTTTACCTGGCATGGGAGGTCGTGGGTTCAAACCCCACCCGGGCCCTCCTTCGTTGCATTGCCACACACTTATGGAATGTTTAGACATTTTGATTGAATTCACTTTGTTGAGTGTGCATCTGGAATTTCAACACAAAACTGAAACTGTGACAGGCTGGCGATCTGTCCAGGGTATACTCCGCCTCTCGCCCACTGACAGCTGGGATAGCACCCCCGCAACCCTCGGGAGAGGATGAAGCGGTTCAGAAAATGAATGAATGAATGAATGAAACTGCATATCCCTATCTGTCTGATATAATCTTCCTGTTAACACCAGTACCATGCAAGTCTTGAAGTTTAATACATTACATACATACAAACATCCATGGACAACATGTCAGGCTGTTTCACCTGCTTCTATGATCAAGAGGGTGCATATTACTTGAAGTATTGTGGAAGTAAGACTGTTAGATATGGTATGTGAGATTGTTTTTAGAATATCTCTGCTCCGAGGTGCAATTCTAAATTATGATTAATAGACTAATAAAAGTAGATTGTACAATATTGTGTTTGTTTGCTGAACACTAGTGCATGAACTCTAAGGGACATATTATTTTGAGTTGCAAGCTTAGCAAACACCAGAATAGCCAGGCTGTCAGAGCTAACACATCTACTTTAAAAAATTTTTTTTCATCAAACTGTGGCTTATGATGCAAAAGTTGAAGTATGCAAATTTTAAACATATTAAGCATAGCTGAGTGCTGTGTGNGAGAGAGAGAGAGAGAGAGAGAGAGAGAGAGAGAGAGAGAGAGAGAGACTGTGATAGCAGTGTAATGGCCTGCTTGTTTCAAACAGCAATATTATTATATCCCATGTAAAGCAGCAATGTTGATAATGTAACCATGGCATAACAGTTAGAATTAACATGGATGTTATAATTGTAACATTTTAGTTATCTTAAAAAGTCTGCTGTTTGTTTTTTTCTTGTTAGTATATCTTTTTCATGAGCATTATTACAGTCAACCACACTACAATCTCTTGTCCAAGTATGGTCAATCAAAGACAGCAGTATTAAAATCCACTGAGTTGATTAAAAATCCATGAAACTGACATAATTCAGATACGGCAGTGTTGGTTTGGGCTATATAAACATACTCTTTATTTTTTTTAATATTTCCTGAAGGAGTTATCAGATGCTAACACACTAGCTGACACCAATTTGGATACTGTAACACCAGTGAGAAATTCTACAAATTTCCCTCATCAGTACCACATTGATTCCTTTGAATTACCATCTTCTATATGACATTTCTATAACTTTATCTTCCATTAACCTAAAAAAAGAAGCAGCATTATTTTCGTCACCTCTCCCACAGTGGTATAAAAGCACTATACATTTAGGTGTGTGTTGGGGCTGCCTAATGTAAATACTATGCATGTGACAATGCATCTCAAGGTCAGTGAAACTCAAGCATATTAGTATTAGTTTACCTAAGGTCCACTCAGTTCTCTGTAAATGATACATATCCTGAGGGATGGAATAGATCCCTGCTGCATGATATTCTTACTCTGAAAACAGGGCAACAGTAGATGTCAAAGAAACATTACTGGCTCATTTGCAGTCAAATCACACTTTGTATCACAATTCCCACTTGTGCTATGGCGTTGCTTTAATAATCAGAGTTGCATATACTTTGAATGCAGGATAAGTTTGCAACTCATAGATCTAGCTGTATCCATTCTGTTGAAGACAAACCTTGATGAGAATACAAAAAATACATATATCTGCCATAATTGCCATCCTGATCTTCTATATGGGCAGGCTCATTTGAAAAACAAAATAAAAGTCTGTCTACTGCCATAGAAATGGAATTGAAGGTAACTTAACTCCACTTATTTTCAATCAAATTGATTATCAGCCTCTGTACGTATTGTACAGAAAATAATTATAATATTTATAAATTGGTCCAAACTCTAGACTGATACATCTCAACTACTTTTGGATAGATTGCCATGAAACATTGCACAGTGGTCCCTTGAGGATGGATTCTAATGACTTTAGTGAAGTGTCTTGAGTTAACAGAAGCTTGGGTCATTTCTACCAGGCCTTTATTGAAAGAAGATTTATATTAATGGGAGGCTTTTATTTATAATTCTCTCTGTTAGATAAGTATATTTGCTCTTATTTAAGTATGACGCCTCCCTGTTTTCTGCATATCAGACTACATGGACCAAATTCTGTCTGTGAAATTAGTCATTTTGAAAGGATTGTGTGACTTTTGTCACATTAGTAACATTACAGGCTGTTCTTGCAGCAATGGCAATGGTCTGGGGAAGACCACGGAAGATGGAGCCGTGTCTTGTGAACATGGACCATTCCAGGATCATTACACTCTTAGTGGAAAGGGTGGCCAACTTCAAGTACCTTTGTGTCCCTATCACTGAGGACCTAAAAAGGCAAGGCAGAGATTGCTTCACCTCAGAAAATGTTGGGTATCACCTCGAATACTGGGGAATTTCTATTCCTACATAATTACATCAAGAGCATCTTGATAGAGAACATCACTAGCTAATTCTGAAACAGCATTGAACAGGACCACAAGGCCCTGAATAGAGTGGTTTATTTAGCTGAACATACAATAGGCTGTGCTGAAAGAGTAGGACTAGGAGAATCATTAAGGCTCCCTACCACCCAAATAACAACTTTGTTGCAGTCAGCCAGCACTACTGCACATTAACCTTACATGACAAATAAACTTGATCCATTATTTGATTGACTGACATTCAGCCTCAGCTTTATTTGTGGCTAGTTAGCAAATCTCAGCAGGCTCTGATGCTCAACTAAGTTATTGAAGCTGGTAAAGATTACACCTGCTAAATATGTAAACAAAGCCATTGTGAACATGTTAACATTCTGATGTGAGCATTAATAATTAGGCTAAGAGCTGGCATTTTTACCATTGACTCTTGTGTATGGCTTTTTGTGCAGTATGTTTTTAAAAGCTCATTCAGAGTAAACAACTTTGGTCTAAATACTTCAGATAACTGAGTGTGACTTAGATGTTGAAGATTACAAACGTCTCTTTCATAGCCTATTCTCATCATTTCTGGCTAAGGCAAGTTAATTGCACGACTCAGCTGAACAAATTTTCCCACCACACACACAAAAAACAAGCTCTAAACATGATAATGTAATTTCATACAGCATAACAACACAATGTGTCAGGAGAGGGGTAAATTTAATATTTTCATGTGGATAATCGTTGCAATCAGCCGACCAGGGGTCATTTCATGGATGTGTATACAGCAGCTGATTGCTGTCAGTTATAAGTGACCCAACTACAGTATGCAGTAGCTCAGCAGTTTGCTATGGTGCCTCGTGCTTTCTGAGATCCACTAATTACCTGAATGAATTCTGCCACCATAGCACACAACTCATTAATGCTGAGCCAGACTAATTAGTTAAGTGGGAGGCCTGAGCCAGCTAATAAACTGAATAGTTATTATTTCTGCTTTCTGACTAAGTATGATAGCATTTCATTACTACACTAAACGCAATATCTACACAGATGTTATGTGATCAACAGCCTACTTAGAATACATTTCATTGACAGCTTTTGGTAATTTGTCACTAATTGTGGCAATCATCTGACACAGAAGCTGTGTCTCATTTCAGGGTCTGCATCCTTCGAAG
>JANJYP010014096.1:0-15001 GCA_024605115.1 Rastrelliger brachysoma | reverse complement strand
CAGACGAGGATACAATTCAATGCTAAATTTGTTGCAGGTCACTGAGCAAGGGAATTGTGAGAAGTGACTGGTTGTGTCTCAAGAGATAAAGCTGGACATCACTAATCAGAAGGTCAGTGGTTTGATCCCTGGCTCCTCTGGCTTGCATGTCAAAGTGTCTTTGGGCTTGATACTTAACTCTACATTTCTCTTGTGGTGTTGTTGTAAAGCTCCTGATGACCACCTCGGCAACTTGTATACTCAGTCTATGAATGTAGATGTCAATGGGTGAATCTTTGTATTGTATCTATTGCAAAGCCTAAAGCCCTATATACATGCAGTCCATTTAATATGACATTTTAAAGTGATTTTAAATGAAGACAAAATCTTGAACTGATAAAAAACAGATATTGTTTGGTACATTTTACATAAAAAGATTAATGGATCAGTCAAATATATAATTGAATCTCACTTCACAAGAAAACATTGGGATCAGGTATCACAGAAAGATCCTGTGAACCCAGAGTGAAGAAAATAAGTAAACTCAGTGCCATGCTTATTTTACTTTGAATAAAATACTCTGGACAGTTATCTGAAAAATGTAATTCTAGTGCTCATAAAAGCATTATTGACTTCATTTTTCTCCCTTCTTTGGAAACGCACTTTATCATGCTGCCACTTCTAGCGATGTTGGCTTATTGACAGTGATTGTGTCTCTCTGTAGGGCTACTTAAATCACTTTGTTCTCCTTGATTTCTGACTGTGGAGGAAACTGAACCTCAGGCCTTTTGCCCAAATATATTTCTGACTCACTGGGCTTTTGTATAAAGAAAAAGTGTGTAAATGNAAATCACTTTGTTCTCCTTGATTTCTGACTGTGGAGGAAACTCAACCTCAGGCCTTTTGCCCAAATATATTTCTGACACACTGGGCTTTTGTATAAAGAAAAAATGTGTAAATGGGGAGGGAGGGAGTGGGGGTAGAGGGGTTAAAATAATTAGTGTACTCAGTCAGTTAGTCATTTTATAAATTCCCATAAGTCAGTATGGAAGACTGTTATGTTATGAGTAGGTACCCTACCAGGCACATCTGTGACAGGTTCCAGCTCCGACATGGTTTTGTTCCATCCACCACATGGCAGAAGCAGATCATTTTGGCATAAAAAATTAGTAGAGCANGGGGAGGGAGTGGGGGTAGAGGGGTTAAAATAATTAGTGTACTCAGTCAGTTAGTCATTTTATAAATTCCCATAAGTCAGTATGGAAGACTGTTATGTTATGAGTAGGTACCCTACCAGGCACATCTGTGACAGGTTCCAGCTCCGACATGGTTTTGTTCCATCCACCACATGGCAGAAGCAGATCATTTTGACTGTGCGCATCAAAAATTAGTAGAGCGGTGAGTCGCTTTTGGGAAACTTTTGAAACACACTGTTGTGCAACTGGTGGGATCACAAGCATTGACTCTGGTGGTTGCATCACAGCTGACACTCATGATATACCCATTACCTTGGCTTATATCATGCTGAGCTATTTCAATTGACACATCTTCTCAACACAATCCAACTCATCTTAACTTTATTTACTGCCCAACACAGCCAAAACAAAAAAAAACAAAAAACAAAATAAATGAGCATTTCAGGATCTTTCTGAGTTGGAAATTTGGCTTTATGATATACTTAAGATGAAAAAGGGTGTTTTAATGACAAGTTAGAATGAGAATTTAATTTTAAATCAGTGTTAAAATCACTATCGACTTTGTGATGTGTGATTAAATCTCTTTGCCACTGACCACAAAGCACTTTTTTTCTCCTGCTGCTCTGGGTCATATAAACAAGAATCTATTTTTTTTTCTCCTCACAGTTTTTACCTATTCGTCCATTAATGTCTGTGATCATCAGCATACATAATGAAGAGAAAATTGGGTTGAGAATGATTCCTTGATGAATATCATATTCAAAATGTCATTGTCCAAAGCAATTATGGAATTGCTTAAGGTCTGCATATTTAACCTAGCATACATTCAAATACCTGTCTAATAACACATTTAATTGCAGCATTTGTTTGCCATTCTATCCAAGTTTTGACTTGGTTTGACAAAGGTTGCTGAACAGAGAATTTGACCTAAATGAGATGAAGGAAATATAGAGCTAACAAAATCCCCCAATGCACTTAAATACAATGATGGTATAGGATCAGACTAATAAATAATCATTGGTGAGGACAATACCGATTTTAATGAAGATTACATATATTAAAATTATTGAATGATAACTGGTCCATGTTATGTGGGGTTTCGCGCTCCCATTTTTAAAATGTTTCAGTGAATATGAGAAAACAAAATAATGGATAAAGATGACTGGGACTTTCTGTGGACTTTCTTTGATTTCTTTGGTGATAACAAGAGCGTAGATACAAAACTGCTGGATGAAAAAGACAAATTAAATGCTCACTGAAACCCTCCTGGTCTCACATTTTCTCTCACTGATTGGATGAGGTCCAAATGTGGCATTGCTCTCTGATCAGTACTAATAGGCCTTCTCAAGCCTGATTAATGTATCGGCAGGCTTGGGGAGTAATTGATTGCATTCAGTAGTGGTCATCAGCAATCTGCAAAATCATTGACAACGGTGATTCATTAACACTTTACGGTAAAAACACAGTCATCAGAACACAGGCTGCAGGTTCGGATAAGGTTATCTGTGATAGACTGGGGGAAGCAATATCATAGCTTGATCTTGTACCTCTTCCTGTATTTCGTCTAATTAACGAAGTGAAATATTTGACATAAGGGAACAAGATGAAGCCTAACCTTTTTGATTGATTGCTTTAAAGGGGACGTCAATAATTTAGTTAGACATTCTACTCTTTTCATTCAAACCTTCATGCAAGAGAAATGAGAGCATATAGACTGAAGTGAAGCTAAATTTTCCATGAACATGCTGTGATTTGAATGTGCCTTGATGTGATGTTTGTACCACCATGACAACAATATTCAGGAGGAAAAAACAGTGATGACACAGTGTGACTGCGCTTGAAGATCTTGGCTCTCTAGTATGCCATATGTCACTGGATCAGTGGAACACTGGACAGGGACAGAAATAACCCTTGGGAAGCACTAAACCACTTGGCATGTACACCGTGGCCATAGATTAGAAGCATAATCATAGGCTAATAATGTCACAATCTGCAAGATTAGTATTAAATTATGTTAATCTGTGAGCCAGCAATCCTTCTGTGGTTGTTTTGGCTGCAAATGACTATGTTCCATTAGTGTAAGGAAAAAAGCTTTAAGTGTCATATTTACATGCACTTCAGAAGTAAATGACTTTGGAAGTACTTGGCAAGAAGAGGTTATTACTGTTACTTTAATCTAATTTGTAAAATACATTTGGCAGAGTGACAGAATGCTGCGATAAAAACTGATAAACATCGGCAGTCAGTACAAATTATCAAGGAGTATTAAAGATTGACATTCCATTAACTCAGGGAAGTTAGAGAAATGTTATGACCCTTTAAAAAAATAAAAAATTCAGACTGCAGTGAGTTTAGTCTAATATGTTAGAGAAGAGCACAGTAGTCCATGTTGTATTTCCTGTGACATTGGTTTTGTGTTGAAAAATAATTATATTTTAAATGCTGATATACTGCAGTTCTAGAAATGTATCAATTAAATTAATTTAAATATTGATATAGTGTTCAATTAAAATAGGTAATTTCCTGTATCTGACATTGCAATAGTTTCTTATCTAAACAGCGCAGTTCACTCTCATCCAAAATCATTTAGCATTGCCCTCTTCTTAACATTTATCTGTCCTATACATTTTTTGGTTGTCAAAGTCCTCATGGTCTCAATACTTTTTTGGCAATGGCATACTTCTGTATCATTCTAAATCAGCTCCAAATAAATGAAAAATAAAACATAATATATTTTGAACCTAATTTCCTTATTCAATACCATTTATTAATTTACAATGGGATTTCTTTGACATATTTAGTGAACTCGCATTTGTTCTTGTTGTCATGGAGACAAGAATTGAGATGCTTTTTCTGATGTGGGTTTATGGTCTCAGCCACTGGCCAAAAAGTACCAAGGCTAATCTCTCTCTCTCTCTCTCTCTCTCTCTCTCTCTCTCTCTCTCTCTCTCTCTCTCTCTCTCTCTCTCTCTCTCTCTCTCTCTCTCTCTCTCTCTCTCTCTCTCTGAGAATGTTATGGAAACTTGCCTGTCTTGTGTGTACTAAAAGAAAGACCCCTTTATGTAAAAAGAAAAAAAAAAATCAATTTTAGGGTGAAAAATTGGTTCAGTTTAGGTTTAGGGTTATATTAAGGTAAGGGTATGGATTGATAAATTATGAGGAAATAAATGCATGTTCTCTGAAGTGACAGANTGTGTGTGTGTGTGTGTGTGTGTGTGTGTGTGTGTGTGTGTGTGTGTGTATGACAGACAAAGGAGTGCATGATGAAGAAAGCTGGAGGACAAATCTTATTTCTCATTATTTTTATAAACTCAAACCATAAATATCTGATCCAATTTATTATTGCACACTAGCAATTAAGACTAGGAATGAAACCTGAGTAAATTTTAAAGAATGTGGTCATAATTAATTTCTTGCCTACAAAACACAACAACTGTGTTTCAAACAAAGAAAAAAAGAAAAAAATGATAATAGGACTCAATATGAAATAAGTAAAAAGCAGATCAAGGAGAATGCCTGAAACCACAAAAATTAAATATCAGTAAAAAAGTAAGTATATGTATGTCAAGTCAATTGGATTAAATGTACTGAGTATAAAAATGGGGTAAACACACCTCGTACATAACTACATTTTTAGTATGAGATAAAGAAGCGGATGACGGACACAACACAGTCCTGATTCCATCTGTGTTTGTCACTATTGTTGCCTTTAATTTATGAAACATCCAGTGGCACATAAAAAAGACAGGACCTTATTAATTATGAAGACTGAAGTGTCGTGATTAAGGATTTCATTCATTCATTAAAAGGCCTGATGCCACTAGTGTAGCTGTGGTAATCCACAGTGAAATTACTGTTCGCTGGCTCAAGCCATATGGTGGCTGTAACTCAAAACCTCCAGTGATTAATTAATCATAACTCTGCACCAGTGCCTTTGGGTACAAAATGCATTTTGAGAAAATTAGATTAAGGTGTATTTTTATAATGTTCCCAAGTATTCCTCCACATATGCAGAATTTGCAAAAGGCAATTATTCTTCTAATAATGTTAATTGCAAATTTCAGTCAAATGCTTTTTTATACATATATAATAGCCTTCATATGTAAGGGTGACTTGTGGCAGCACGAGTGACAGTATATTAAAGTTAGCATTCAGTGATTAATAAGATATTTCCAGTAAGTAAGTAAGTCTTTGTTTCATATACAATGATTGTTTAGTGGTTTAACATAGTTAAACAGATTCAAATATGTCACTTTTGAGCTATCATGTCTAAGTAAATTTATATGTAATTTGGTTGTAAAATCAGCAGTATTAGATATTGTGACAGATTTTAAACTGATGCATTGGACTTTTTGTGGAGGTTATAGTGGAATATTTCAATCATATCCAACTGAGTACTGGAGTTCCTTTGCTGTTCTCACTGTTGCAAATGTCTGCTGTGAAAAGGTCTTTAGGACAAAGTAGGCCTTCCTTGTGGCAAATATTTTGACTTGTCAATAAAAATGTAATTATTAATTCTCACATTTCATTCATGCAGTGCCAGGGCTCACCTCGATGGAACAGAGCTGTCATTATGTTATATATGTTTTGGTTCAGTTCACATTTCCGCTATGAGAAAGGTCTATTGACAGTTGGCATTTTTGTCACTACAGCTGTGACTCCTGCCGTTTGTTTGGGTCACCTTAGCAGAATCTATGCACGTGTTTTGACATCTCTTAGCTGACAGCTCAAAGAGGTAGTTGGTGACTGCACATGTTGTGAAGGTGAGATATGGTTGACTACACCCTCCATAGCAGCAGGAGTGAAAAATTGCCATTCAAAACTGGAAGACATATAAGACATAATCTATGTGTTTTTATTCTGTTGTGTGAGAAGAGCAGTGGGCTCCAACCTCAAAATACATGAGTGCATATGGGCTGTCAGCACCACTAAACACAGCAGGTGACTGCAGCAATTAATAAACATGGCTGTTCCTTCGCTGCCACCTTTGACCCCAATAAGATAAAAATATCTGATGGTTATGTCACATGTTTATTTATCTATTAAAATAATACAGGGATTAAAACAGGTATGCAGTCCATGCATCTTTCTGAATTTGAACCAACTGAATTAAAACATTGTCATACTACTAGAATTACAAAATAACTAATTTTGATATCAGGTTGCATCACACATGATTTGACAGATTATCTGTTCTTAAACAGCTAAAATCCTCAACCTAAAAGATTAGAAAACACTTTAAAGATAGAAGCTATTCTGGCCAGAGGAAGCTTACAAATCGCCTTACACACANACACACACACACACACACACACACACACACACACATACTGGCACAACTTCTTTGTATCTGCATTGTAGTATGAGTCATTCTTGCTTTTTTCATCTGCCCCACACTAATTAAATTTCTTGCCATGAGTTCTGAAGGTGAAAGGCTTTGATGGTTTGTGTTTTGTAGATATAAAAACTATCTCCTTCAAGCTCAACAGCTTCCTCCCAGTGAAGCTTCAGGGGTTTGAATTTTAGAAATCTATTTAGAAAGTATTTGGATTGCGCATCTCGAGCATCTGTGCTTCTCTGCCAACACAGAGACTCCATAGTGGATCATCCATCACTCCTTAGTGGACATGTCAGTGTGAAGAGCTGCCAGAAGGCTCTCCACCACACACTCTTTATTTTTATGAGTGTATTGTGGATGTGTTTACTGTCTACTGTGGGTGTTTTACTCTGGGGTCAGTGGTTAGCACAAGTGAGACCCAGACATGTTTGGGAGAGCTGCCTGCAAAAGTTCCCGTCATCATCATCAGAAGATCCAGCTTCTCTTACATTTCTGACGGCAGTAACATGCCTAATCGTTCTGCTAAAGTTATTTCTAAGAAGTGCTTCTGGATTAAACACGAACATCTGGTTTAGTTCTTTGCTCAGAATCTTTAATTGCGTGTCCACTCCATATATCACTATAAAGATGAAGTGTTGAGAGGAGGTTTTTATATGAAGCAGAAGGAACATTTGAGTGCTTTCTGGAGTCAGTACTGAAATGTTAAGTCAGTCAAAATGTGGTGTTGAAAATCAGCATATTAAATCAATGTCTGGCAGTGTTTCCTGCTTCAAGCTTTAAGTCACCAGTGTCTGTCTGGCCGTGCAAGGATTCTGAATATTTCTTTTTGTCACTGCCCTTTCTCTAATGCAAATAAGGTTTCAAGCATATGCAAGTACAAACAAATGTTACTTCTCTGCATTATACAAGTCATGAGTCATGATACTGCTAGACTGTACTGAGCTAAATGCTATCATCAGGAAACATGCTCACAATCACCATATACATGCCAATATTTAACAATATTTACCATAGTCACCATAATTTAGTATGCTAATATTTGATAATAAACAGTTATCACAATGTATATCTGAGCCTGATGGGAATACCGCCTGTTTTTGGTCACAAACCAATCAAAGTATTCATAAGGTATGGGACAAAGTAAAGGTTTGACCATCAAAGAAGCACCAAAGTTTTTACAATTCATTGTGCGGAAGACCTGGTAAATTTAATTGCAATCCCATTAGTTTCATTATCCCATTTCACCAAGGATCACTAATGTGGAATTGTGTTATAAGTTAAAGTTATCACTTGGGAATGATGAATGAGACATGATGAAGAGTCTCAGTTTCTCAGAGTTTCACCTACATTCTGGGGAACATGATTGTGTATACTAACTTTTATGGCAATATTTTTTTGAGATGTTTAAGTCTGGACGAGTCTGATGGACTAACTAGCACTATTACTGTATGTTTTGGTATAGTCATATGCTTTTAGGCTTTTCACACTATACAGCCCAGTTATATTGCAGCAGTAACATCTACAGTATAGAAAATGTATTCACCTAAAATATGTTAATCATACAGTGTTCATTTCTCAGTCTTTAGGTATCCAGAGACTTTTCTGAAACTCTAGTTATACAACTTTGTGCTGACAAAAAATAAATAATTTATATTTATATCACTGACACCCTGGCATGAAGATGGATATGTAAAAAAGGGGTTTGGGTTATATCTAGTGTACAACACGTACATAAAAGCAGATATGAATGCCTCATAATAGAAAGGAATATCAAACTTAATTTCTTCAGGGCTGTTTCTGTACAAAAGCCACAGAGCCCTTCATGGAGCTCAGGATTGAACGTTCACAGCTGAAAACTGAGCACTGTGTGCAAGCCTGGGAATACTGTGATAGGATTCTTCTGCAATCCATTATTGCACAAAGGACAGTCCCATGAATTGAATATGCTAATTGAGACCACAATGTACCCTTATATAGTGAGTAATAAGAGAATCATGTGGAACAGACAGTAGAATATGGATCAGTCTTGTAAGTCTCCATTTCAAGACAATGGAAGCAAACTGAACAGCAACACGTGTCAATAGGAAGCCTGATTCCTCCATCTTAATTTGGACTATTACTGACTTCCATTAGGAAGTAAATACCGCATCGATCCCAGACAAAGTCCTTGATTAACAGAATCTAAATTAATGTGGAGGGGGAGGAAATTATTTGATTACAAAAGACAGAAAGAGCACCAAGTCAAATGTCATCAGTGATGCCTGTCTGAAGATGACACAGGGAATAATCAAAATTTTTCTGTATTAAAGATAACACAGAAAGGGGAACAAGTATATTATATAACTCTAAATAGCTACATACTGCCACATGTAACAGCTGTGCAAAAATGTACATACTGTAGTTATGTTTAATGTGCTTACAGTGTGGCATTATAAAATCCATACAGTGAAATATGAGTAATCTATAATGTCACTCTTATTGACACACATCCATATGCAGTTGCACATGTGTTCACACATACAGTACAGACTTAAAGACTGGAAACACGACAGGATACCACTGACTGTGAATTCAACCTAATATAATTTGGGGATTTGAATGAGGTTCCACTTATTGCAGCTGTCCTCTGACACATAGGACCAACAACATGTACACAACGAATCTGGTTGTTTTCAGTTATATAACAGAAGCACAGATGTTTTCTACTCCAGTTCAGCTATGTAAATGCAGTTTGATCCAAACACAATAAAGGGAAAACTGACAGTTAAGTTAAACAGCTCTCCGATTCTCTATGTTGTCACTTTAAAGGGGTATGTTTAAACTTGTTTGCATTTAAAATGAACTAGTCTGTATGAAGATGGGATGAAAAGCCTGCCATCATAGGAAATGGGAATGATTGTGCACACTTCTGGACATTTTTTTTCTTTTGTGACTTTTGTACTTGTGTTTATGCTCTCATTTCAGAGAGTGATTGTCATATTGTCAGACTGTTACTCATCGAAGACACACATTTGCTTAGTTCATACATTGTATAACTTGCTCATCAAGTAAAACCACCAACATCAGGAACATTAGGAAAAAAAACAAACAGAGACTTGGAAATCTGCTGTGGAGGAATCTTAATCCTGCACTACAGCTACATGTGGAAATAGCAGTTGTGCAGTTATTTGAGGAAATAGGATGATGAAATTCAGGTGAAAAAAAATGTACATAATGGGGGAACTGTATCTTTTCACATAGAGCAGGTCAAGACCGTACTCTTTACAGAGACCAGATATTCTCCCACGAATAAGCCCTTGGCGACGGCAGCACAGGACTCCTCCTCCCCCCCCCCCTCCCTACCCCTCCCATCTTGTTATGTGGTGTCAATAAGGTTGAACTTTGAATAGTGATCGCATGGGAAAGACCATATGGCACTCTTTAGCCATCCGTATGAATGGTTTTACATTACTGGTGTTGGAAAATATCAGCTGCAGGAAATAGATGTGTTTTGATGTTTTATTGCTTTTTATGTTTTGAAAACAGCATGGTCTATACAGGGCTGAAGATATATATAATGAGACCTATTAGCACTCCATAATCCATTTTAATTCCTTGTGTAAAATGCATTCCTATATGACGCTGTGCTGTTGTAATGATGTACAATAATCAGCTGTAAGAAACAGACTACACAGAACTGAGTTCAAAGTCTCAGAAGAGGGGAACTTGTATCAAATGTCCACATTGTAGTGCCAAAATGACTGTCTTAAAGACATAAATCTCTTCCCACTTCTCTCTTGTGGCTTAAAATGCCACAAATTTTTAATCTTCTGATTTATTACAGCAAATAGGTTTACCACTAGTTTGCAGTGGTGTGTGTGCTATGGGAAAAAAAGCACTAACTTTGTGATGACATTTTAAACACATCATTATGCCATGTGCGAATCAAGTAGAGTAATTGCAATCATGTGCTTCTCATACACAAAAGCATACTGATGTCTCTGACAAATTCCTTATAGTGGAAAAGATCATAGTTCTAAGATTAATATTTATGATGTGCTGAAACTGGTTAACACACAAACAGGCACATGCATTTGCATGAATATACCGCTGTTGCTGTCTAACCTGTTGTGGTTAATTTAGAAAAGACATACAACTTTGATGTGTTTACAGTGACTGACTGAATGAATCAATGAGTCAGTCAACTGATCATTCAGTGAAAAGGCTGGTAATTATTTCATTACCTTTAATGCAACAATTACCTTACCCTGAATTCATTTTTTTCATCCAGGGCTTTGTTGGCATTACATTTTGTCAGCATTTATCAATAAAATCAAAGGTGAGAATGGGACATATATCAGACTTTAACACAAGATACTGCTGTCTGTGAATGTGTAAACAATATTACACATTCTGATAAATAAATATACTACCTCTCTCTGTGCTTTCCAAAACCATTACAAATCATCATTAAAGATAATTGTGCTCTATGATAGTGCTGTGCTTAAGGTCTGGTTAGGTTTAGGTACAAACTAACATACTGTATGTTCCTGACACAAAGTTCTGTCAGGAGTACCCTCATCTGAAGTTTTATTTCTCATTCTCAGTCATTCTGATCTTTCTTACAGCTCATATAGTTCTGTCAAAACTTTCCTTGCTTTTATTTCTGCAGCATCAATTGACATGTGAGCTGTTCACACCCCTTTTAGTCAGCCTATCACATTCCTGCTGTCTATTTAAATGTTCCTTCTCCTTCTTTGCTCAGGTGTTTTCTTGATGCTGTTTTGCTTGATCCACCAACTCCCTTTCATCACCCACCCACACCCACCCCCCCTTCACCACATCACTTCAACCTCATCAGCCCAATCAGTCTCAACAGAGTCAGATTGTCATCATCTTTATCTACACTTTCTCCTCAACCTCATCAGCCACCACCACCAGTGTCTGGACTCCATGGGTGCTGCTCAGAACTGACGTCCATCGATTCAAAAATATTCTACGTGCAGAGTCTGAGTGCCAAAGACTTTGTCAATACCTAATTATTAATATCATCTGTTAATAAATATTCTTTTACTTCATTCTCTCCCGACTGAAATATATTTTCACATTTAAAGGTGTTTCTTTCTCCTCAATCCCTTTGTAAAAAAAGTAAAATGAAAAAATAAAATAAAATCCAACAATCATATATAGACCCACTGCCAAACTTCTCATTGCATCCGTAACAATTTGGTCCTCTGCTTTTTTTCAGGTTAAAAATAACATCTTTGAAAAATCCCAGTCTTGTTTCGAATCTGTAGCACAGAATCAGCTTAGAACTGACAAATCATCTACTTTTGGAAGACAGTGCAGAAAATTGTGCCACCCTCTTTCTTTTAGTTCTCAGTGAAGTTTCTGATAGGAACTCCACCACTGACATGGAGGTTGAATTGGCTCAATTTCAGTCATAATCCTCTTCTTCAATTACATGCTGCCAATTAGATGGCTTTGATATCAATTATCTGAACCCCATTACTGCAGACATTGATAATGTATCATCCATTTAATACATTTTTTTCAATATTATGCTGAAGACACTGCTTTATTCCCTGTCAACAGCAGCTAAGTTGAGTTAATCACCAACTACCTTGAGAATATAGGTAGGATGTTATTGTAGAATGACCTTGAATGGATAAGCAAAAAAACATGTTTTTGTGGTTTTCTGATATTGTATGTTGCTTTTTTATGTCTATGTGAAACATGGCCACAGTTCCAAAACACAAGGTGAATGTATGTAAAAGTACTCCCTGAAAACCACAAGCCTCCACTTCTTCCTCAACTAACTTCAGATTGTTTCCTTGAATGTGCATATATTTGAGGATTTGAAACATTTAGAAAAGAACAAGTGAAATCCTACCACAGTTGTATGCTAATATAACCTCTGGAGCTTTTGTAACAGCCTGTTTCAGAAAGAGACTGAACTGAGGGGCTATGTAATGGGCTAGTATAATTTATTCCAGTAGAGCTCCAGAACAAAAATATAGACCTGGAAATAATGATTAGAAACGTAATATACCTAAGTTTTAATATTCTTTCACTAATACTGGCAAAGCTTTTTCAGTAAAAAATTTTGGGAAAACTAAAATTATTGTAAGAAATAACTTACTGTTCAGATCCACTGTGTTCTATTTAAACTACTACATAAATATTGTGCACTTTAAGTATCTCCCACAGTATAACATAGAAAAGAGAAAAACAACTGCTTACCACTGAATCTAATTAGGGATTCTGTGCAGACGTTGAACTGCAGCTGTTGTTAAGATGTTAAAACACAAGTATTCAGAATGTTTGCTGACTTATTTTTTGAGGTGAAAACTTTCGAGTCAAGTAATTGACAGTTGTGCACATGGATACAAATCCCAGTTGTAGAGGCAGATAATCACATCTCATAAATCATTGTATTGTCTATAAAAAAGGGGCAATACACTAGAAGGTTAGAGTTCCACACATTGCAATCTTTGCTGCTGTCAGCGCAGATACAAAGACCCTCAGATTCTCATTGCAGACACACACACACACACACACACACACACACACANACACACACACACACACAAAGCTCAGATAAAGCTTTTTTTTTCCTGAGTGATCAGGCAGCAAGACATCCTGATTAAAATGGAGCAGTCTTGATTTCCAGCAGAGTTTTGATTGTTATAAAATACAACTTTTAAAGTAACTGCTGTGAAATTTGTCATGTATTATAGGGGTATACTACCCCCCACTCCCCTCCCTCCAAAACTTTCTTTCTGTGTGTGTCATTTGTATTTTCTTTTTCCACTCTTTCTATAAATCTGATTTATACATAAGATAATGCATTGCTACAACAATATTTAGACATTTTTTTCTACCTATGAATAATTGTGTTTGGCCTGTTCATGCAATTTGTGAAACTGCTTTACAAAACATTCTTATGGACTGAGTTTAACACCAAAGAGGGATATGATATTATACTGTACATTAAGTCAGATCGTATTCCACTTGGTATGATAATCAGTGGCCGGTCCATTACTCCTAATTATATCAATCATCACCCGTAGATTTGAAATGGCATGTTACACCCTGCTGGGAGTCTTTATGGCCTTGTATTCATCAGAG
The DNA here is from genome assembly GCA_024605115.1 of Rastrelliger brachysoma. Classification (NCBI taxonomy): domain Eukaryota; kingdom Metazoa; phylum Chordata; class Actinopteri; order Scombriformes; family Scombridae; genus Rastrelliger; species Rastrelliger brachysoma. The sequence continues at coordinate 1,378 of JANJYP010014096.1, read as the reverse complement.
ACAAATTGAAATTCAAAGCACATGAAGCACAAACTCAAATCACACCTCCTGCATCCCTTTTAAGAATGTCTCATTTTGCAGTGCCTCTCTCTTACTTTGGCACTCAGAGTTGACAGTACAGAGTCCGTATTGAAGGAACTGATGAGAAAACTTAAAAGCCCTCCTGAAATATGTCAACTTGCTGTATGGTTTTGATATGATTGTCATCATATTGACATGTCTGCCACATAGCTGGATTTTTCCCTTTTTATCTGTTTCATTCCCCATGGGTAATTTTCTTCCTCGATGACAATTTAATTCATACCTCTCACATGATGCCTAAAATGATAACATTTTACAGCAGTCTGTCAAAAAAAACACATTTTTAAAAGTCATACTGCATCAAACTCTGAAAAGAAGAACATATACTGATGAGGTGACATAAAAATGGCAAATTATTTTTTGTCAAGATTCAACACCAGTCTGTCAATGCCTTAATGTTTTATCTATTTAAAGAAAATGTATTTGTAATACTAAGAAGTGGATCTTCACTCTAGACTTGCAGCCAATTTTGTACCCATACAACGTTAAATATTTCAGTTATTTCTTTGATTAAAGGGCCATAGGCTTTGGAGCCAGTGCTGAATAAAGCTTGTACAACAACATTTACAACAACAAATTACTTGAAAGTATTTAAATGGTATCTGGTGAGCAAAATAGATATCCTTGAGTCTGCTCCAAGAATATATATATTTTTCTTTTTTGAGAGCGACATGTAACTGAACTCTGCCATCTGCTGAACTTTGCCTCTGCCTACACACACTCACACAAGCACACACAATGCACATATACTGCTTCACTCTTAATTTTCCTATTCAACATTTTTACATATTTTGTTTTGCTGCTATTTTCCTCCTATTTAGATTGCTGCTTTATTACTGTGCATTAGTTCAAGTTATTGTGTTTGGTTTCTCAAAGGTATACTGTATATATTATACATACAATTATATATGCACAGGAAGAGTTATTCCAATCTTTCCACAATTAATTTCCACATTTCATCACATATGAAAAGGATTGAAAGTGATTTTCCTCTGATTTTCCTCTCATCTGCACAATCAACAGAAAGATCTCAAATGCCTGTAACAGCATTACAATCAAACCTACCTTCCTTTCTTTATCTGCTATGCAAATGGTGTCACAATCAAATCATGATTCCTAAATCCATATTGTTTTCATATAGTCTTTATTTTCGTTTATCAAGACTGTTGTGATTGAGTTATGTGCTCTCTATAGTCAAGATGTTGCACTAATAGGACAAGTGATCATATTGAATGTCATTTTCTTGTTTGCTAGCTATCATGTATTTAATTTAACAGGTAATATTAATTAAACAATA
>JANJYP010014092.1:0-14260 GCA_024605115.1 Rastrelliger brachysoma | reverse complement strand
CTAACTAACTATACCCCAAGGCTACCAAGAGAAAAAATATGCAAAATATAGACAACAAATACAATGACAAAACAATTCAAATAAAGGCCTACTATGCAGAAGTGAACATAGGGGCCTTTAGCACAGGCCTTTTCACATCAGGGACCCCTAAAATGACACAAATGAAACTACAGACTCCCATTTCATAAGATTGTGTTGCAAGGTCTCCTATGTGAATTTGCTTGAATGTATTATTACATAAAATGTATGAAACCCATGACCCAATAGTCACACATTATGTCACTTTGTTGCTTATGGATGGAATTATAGTGAGAATAAACGATTCCTCTTTTTGCTGGGGACCCATTGGAAGCTCCTCAAGGACTCCTAAGGGTCCCCAGACCCCACTTTGAGAAGCACTGATTTAGAAAGTGGAACTAGACTTCAAGGTTTCAAAGTCAGAGGGAATTAGATTTTATGGTACATAAGTCATAAACTATAGTAAACTTTATCTATTTATCTATCTATATAACAAGCAACCACTTTTAGCAGCCCCCTCCCCAGTTTGCTCATCATAAATGTGGATCCACTGTTGATGAACGGGGCGCAGCTGAGACAAACAGCCCGTGGAGGTAACGTTACACCGCCTCTACTCCACACACGAAGAGCAGCCGGGGGAGCTGAAGGCTAACGCTAGGTGCTCATGGTGGCAGATAAGTTTACAGCTAATTAGTCCTACTTATGTCACCGAAGAAATAAAATAACGTATATAAGAAAGCTAAATCAAAAACGAGCCTCTTCACTAAACATGTGGCTTCTCGTCGTGGTTATAATTTTCAGTGTAGATAATGTTACACGCGCACTGGGCACGTGTAACCGTCTCCAATGTGCGGTAACGAAGCTAAAATAATTGATAGCCACTGGTTGCTAATTGGCCGCGGTAAACACATTTAGCGCTAACACACAACAACCAAATATGATTTTAAGTATCTTATTAGCGTTAATACGAGCAATGGCCGCCCTGTGCTAAGTTGGTGCTAACCGCTGCTAATGACTGCTAGCAAACACTAGCGTACGGCTACACGTGTAGTTAAAATACGTTTTTCGGGTTGGCAGCCAACCAGCCAAATTAAAGTAAAATGTAACTTTACTTGGTGCTGTCCACTTGCGACGTGTCTTATTTATCGCGACGTACAGTTGGCTGCAACTCCAGTCATATAGTAGCTAACTTAGTAGCTAATAGTGATATCATGTGGCTTAATCTAAATCGCTACCAGTCAGGAGGTCCCATGGCAAAACCGTAGCTTCAGCATTTTATCAAATGAATGGCAGATACTTTACCTGATAGTTCTGTGTACGATCCGGTCACACGTTCATACTTTCCTTCATTGCATAGTTTCCTAATTTCGTAGATCACTTGCGCAATAGTTAGTTGTTAGTGCATTTCCAGTGTGTCTGCCTGCGCCCCTTCCCTCAGTTCCCCGTCCAGGCAGATAGACCGTGCTGTGCTAATGACATCCAATGCCGTTCAGGTTATATCTAGCCCATTGAATGTTGCATAACCCACCTTCCCAATTTACTTTGAAATAAATTAGATGTTAGATGAGAAAAGACATGTATGAAGCTTATGTATGTGCGCGCGCGTGTGTTTGTACAGGTGATTTACCTGTGAGTGTTTCCCATCGAACTTAATTACACTTATAGATGAACCCTGTGATAGTGATTTTGATTCTACACTGATTTAACAGACACAAAACAGCCATATGACCAGATGTACACATTATCCACAGAAATCCACTACAAATTCAAATTCACAACAGCTATCTAACTGCAATGTATCTGTAATAACTTTGACTACTGCTGGCAACAATATATTAAAGAGTTCAGCTTTTTAAGGATACACTTACCCCATGAGGAAGATGTATTGTAGATCTTTATATCATTAATGTAATCTATAATATATGATACCCATATCTGGTTATAAATAATATTTATCATCAGCAGGTCACCATGAAGCACCAAGCACTATCCTCTTCAACAAATCTGGTCATTCATTCAAGGGGCATTAAAGCTGCTTTATAGGGAACCAGAGTTTCCAGCTTGGATACTTATAGTGAACTGGTATTTTTACCAGGTGGCATAGCAGAGGTAACCAAGTTCCTAGCGTTACATGATTCACTTTTGATGTATCCAGGTCACTTGATAGGATTAAACTGTTAATCTGTTTTCTGGCAGAGTGCAGGTACATGTCAGTAGGTTTGATATAACAAGAGACATTAATGTGACACCGGTTTACTGAAATTGCAATTAATTTCTGTTTTACTTTCAGGACAAACATACCTGCAGCCATGAATTTGCTGTTTGATACACTTGAAATAGCCTCTCATATTTAACACATGTTCACCATAGAGAGCACTGTGTAGTGAACAACACACAATACTAGACTATAGTATCCACACTGGGTAATAGCCATACAGAAAGAGAGTTAATGGGCCTAAATGTCAAAAAGTGTTTCAGTGTAGCACTGTTCAACATCACAGACCAAAAGCACTTGAATGGCACAATATTTATTCCATGCAACACAGGTTCATTTCACATCAGTAGTAACACATGACAGCAGCTTTGTGGGAAAGCCAGCCTGGATATGACAGTCCCAGCAGTATCACCACATCGGCAGCTCATCATACCTGCAACATGAGAAAGTCGGAGTTTGTCAGTTGTTTCTAATGTTTGCCTGTCCAAATATACATTCACAAGGAGAACCAAATATTTTTATTTCTCAATATAAAGCAACTCAAATAAATGTACCGCTTCTATCCACAAACTCTAAAATAAAGTTGACTCAACACATCTCACTTTTGTGATCAAAATATCTTCCTCAGATTCTGGCTATACCTTTCTATTATATCAATATACATATTGGTCATGCAGTACAGTATATTGTGTTGACATAGACAACAAAAATATAAACAGCTCCTCTGTATTCAAAGCAGTAATATTGTAGAGCATACCTGACATAACTGGATCCTGGAATACTCTCTGTGCTCTCCCTCACCAACATATCTGAAAACACTGTATCTGGACTGCCTCTTTTCCCATACCTGCGCATGGAAAAGAGCCAAGCAACATGTCGGTACCTCATTGCATGCAACTTACAACATTTTCCTAAACCCAGTTTTTGNAGCAACATGTCGGTACCTCATTGCATGCAACTTACAACATTTCCTCAACCCAGTTTTTATAGAAAATCAAGAACTAACCTCTGTCTTGTAATAAGGTTGATGTAGTGTCTTAGTGCAGAATAGTATTTGGCAAGCTCCTCAGGTGGTGCGCCCTCCCGGGGACTAGCAGGCTTGGCTGGGTATGCATTCATGCCAGACTGAACACAAGCCAGCAGGCAGAGCGCCAGAATACTAAGCGGCATCACAGCGCTGGAGCGAATCCTGGATCACTAGGAAAATTAATAGTGAAACTGCATGATAAAAAGCATTTATCCAACAATGTACTATATATATATAAAAAATAAAAACAGAGAAGGAGAAACTCGATATTTGACTGATACTCCCATGAAAAATAAAAACTTCCATTTTCAGAATTACTCATTTACTTTAATTTCAAAAAAGGGAAATAAGTTATTGCTTACATAATATAACACCTTTCTGTCGTTGGATTTCCACGCTCTTCAAAAGCACCTCTGTCAGATTCCCAGCATTGCCCGAGTTTTATACAGTGTGTGTGTGTCCGGTGGGGAGGGAGGGTCATTTCATTCACTTTTAGAATACCCCTGAGAAATATCCACCACCTCATTAGTTTGGTAATCCCTGAATGCAAGGCAATGAAACAAATAGAGATAATAACATTTGTCAAATAAAACTCATACCACGCTGATTACCATTAAACAACAGGTAAAAGTGGCTTAACCGGCTGTTATGTCATGGTATTATATGTGTCTATGCTGAGTGTTTGCTTTAAAGATTGAATTCTTGAATTTCATCAACACAAATTTGTCACATAAAACATAATCGTTTTTTTAGTGTTGAGTTTAATTGACATAAACTCTCACAGACCCACATAATTGATTCATGTCAATATGTGGTACAGTCATTTTATCCTTCATTTAGCAAGTTAGCCTTAAAAATCCAAAGGGTAGAAAATTGTATACTCGATCACAGCATGTTCCCACTTTTGTCCAAAAAGAAGTTTGAATTGTAAATGGAGTGATCTCGGCACGGACTTAGGTTCAAAAACTAAACCCCAGCATGACAAGTCCCAATAAAACAGACGATGCACAACCTGAAAAGGCTGATGGTCTGTTTGTTGCCACATTAAGATGAAATATAACAGGATGCTCCAGGTGTTTGAAAAGAAGACGTTTTGGTTTATAGAGTAATTCAGAGGGAGTTTGCATCAAGACACAGAAAAAAACATCCATTTAATAATGCATACAAAATCTAAAACATGTAAAAGAGCCTTTTTTGTGTATTAGTACCTTATTGATTTAATAAAACGCTTTTTAAGGTTAGCAGTTGTCTCATATTCAAACTCATTAATAAATTCCTTATCTGAAGAGTTTCCATATATCATGTCCAATCTACATGTATTAAAACAGCAGCAGTACAACCACATTTTTAACACTACTGACTGACTTATGATTGTCTCAAGACAATAACTGAACCATTTTGGCCAAGCCAGTACACATGCTGTAGCCCCAAATTACACCAAATCATTCAAGAAAGGGCAGTAAATCGCACAAACCCATACATTTTCAATTCCAGCTGATGGAAAGCACAAAAAGCTTTCTGCCCCTAAATGCTAAAGACAACTTTAATGGTGACTATTTTCTTTGAAGAGCACTCTGCTGAAATTTGACAGTTGATGGGTGCTGTTGTTTCCGATGACAGTCATGTGAGAAGTCTTTTCCAAGGTCTTTCTACAGGAAATCTGTGGACTTAAAACCATCCAATTCATGTTATACACAAAATATCTGGATGTTTGTCATATGCAAAAATGATTTGTTTCAGCTTGGAGAAAGTGTCATTCCCAGGCTTTGCTGTTAAATTACAACAAAACAGGGTGAACAAATTTATTAACATGAATTCTTCAAAATATCTGCCTAGCAATGTACTAATACTGAAATAAAAATGGAAATATGCTTAACTGGTGTTTTACTTGATAAGGAAGCTGCCATTATTTGTGTTTATGAAATGATGGATGTGCTGTAGGGAAAATGCCAAACTTTAAATGCCTGATTAGAATATTCAGTAAATGTCTCAGTCACATCAGCCTGAACAGAGCTTTCCTCTGAAAAGAGGGTCAGGTGATAAATTTCAGTGTCCTTTAGGTGTCATGTGTGATACAGGTGATGTGCTCCCTGGTGCATCTTCACATAGAGAGGACCAACGGCTGCAGAAAAGTACCAGCTCAGCCGTAGGGCACTGATTTATATCAAGGAATGCTCACAAGAACACTGACACTAGTGTGTTTGGTGGATGATTGAATCTGGAAAGTTGCAGATGATAAATGGCTTATTTCATTTATTTGCTTATTTCTCTTTGCTACATAACTGTCATGCACTAATTGAACAGTATCCAGATGTAAAGAATGTTAAGCCCATTAGACTTATGTTTAATAATATAAATCCAAACCAGACTAATAAAAATTAGCAATTTTGTGGCACTTGGTTTACCTTATTTCCAGTTACAAAGCAATAAACCAAGACTCTGCTGGTTCCTTAAATGTCTTTCTTCACTTCATCAGAGTGTATTAACATGATAGCCACTATTGGCTGCACAGCAGCTGGTAGAATGGTTGTGCAGTTAATGAGAGTATTAGCCATAGTGGCAACTTTTGAGTCAAATGCAGAACAAATTTTTTCACTACATTCAATTTTCCCGATAGAGTCATGTTGCTGATCCACTTGAGAGCAGCTGGTGTAACTTCATTTTAGGCAGAAAAGTTCTGAGGCTTAAGCAATGGATTGTATTAATTGGTAGTGTGCAATCGCATGTATGTGACGATTATCTCTAAATAACATGCAACTAGTGCAATTTAATATAGTTATTTAACAGTGTGAGACCATTCAGGTTAAACTTTGAATGTGAAGCTGTTAAGATGTTTCCATCAGTGTTGCTGGACATTAGCGTAAGTCATTATTCATTTTCAAATGATCTCGGAGTAAACAGCATGACCACATGGCACAAAAACATTTACACACAAGATCCTATCTGGCTCTGTGCAGGCATCTCCCGCCTCATTACATTTCCACATTTTGCTAATGTTCAAATCCAGCAGGACTAACAAGTCAATGAAACGGAATGGTCACTTGCTAAGAGTGTCATGGAGGCTGTGTTTGCATGTGCATGCATTCACAGTATCTGTGCATACTTTTGTATGCAGGTTAAAAAAACTTTAATCTTTTTCAAGATTAGTCCATTAAAATGATCGATTATTGTATTTCAATTACTCAGAAACTACTGAAGAAAGGATATAAAATTTACTCAGCACTTTCAGTGTTATTAAAACACTAGATTTGTAGTAAAGCGTGTTCTTCTGAATGCTAGTTACTTACATGGGCCTCTAGAGTTGAAGACTAAATGTTTTATTCAACAATTGCCAACCAGTCTGCCATTATTGCCAATTCACCGAGCAATCTTTAGTGCCTGTAAGTGCAGAGTGAATGCATCTCAAGTTTAATAGTTTGGCCAACAGCTTCTCTTTTCTTACAAAAAACAATCTGTGCACTTTGATTTGGTTGAAAACACCTGCTACAGTAGTTTGTTTTGGTAACCCCAAAAAATAATTCTTTTGGAAAAATACCCGAAACTTGCTTTTGCAGACTAACTGCTCTGTGAAATGGGGTCCATAGGTAAGGGATGAAGTGGCCCTCATTGTCCCTCATCCTCGACAATAATTTCTTTTAGTGCAATGTTGAAGATCTGGCACTTTGCTCAAATATTTCTTTAGCTCCAAAACATCTTAGGAGGTAAATATTATGTTTTACATTTACAAGTATGACAGCTCTCTGTCCAAATTTGCAGATTGAAATTTTATAAAAATATTTACAAAAAACTTCACATAACCAAACACTATTAGTCAGACCTGTACAACCAAAACTAACTCAAATACTTTGAAGACATGAAGATATCAGTGTTTTAAAACTGAATGCTGTATGGCAAATATTTATTTTACTTGCATATTATGTCAAATACAATACCCAAAAACCAAATAATTTTTAAATTTATTTTAAACTATTAAAATTTTTCACACACACACACACACACACCTTCAGCTCATTCAAAAAAATATCACACAAAAGAAAATAGCCATATTTTACAGATATCTTGTTATGACCTCAAATGGCCAATTTAAATGAAAAAGAATGATGTAATGGTGTCCACATTGACTCAAAATGATATCCAAGGTCATTCCAAAGATTACAAGGCTTCAAAGAGTGCAGTGAGTACATTGTATGAAGCTTGTGCACTACTTGACGATTAGTCTTTTGTGACTTCGAGATCATATATGAAGTCTTCTGGTAGCTTCTCAACAGGGATACTCTTCAGCTGTTCATCATAGGAGCGGAGCGTCCACAGCTTCTCCAGTTCATATAGTTCTCTTGTCTCTGGCAGCATGAAGTGGACCACAATATTCCCTGAGACAAAAACAGAAACACTCGTAGCTATAATTTAAAAAAAAAAAACACTTTACATCACTAGCGGTCTAATTTGTATAGGATCTAAAAACTTTACATACCAAAGTCAATGCACATCCAGTCCTCTGCAGTCTTTCCTTCAAGCTTAACATGTGGATCTTGATTTGTCTTCAAAAATTTGTACTGGAAGAAAAGCACCCTTTGTGTAAATTTTAAGAACACAGGCTGGAGCTGTAAACATCAGTCTGACAAAGAAAATTAAATCAATTACCACTTTGATGGCATAAAAAGCCATTGCACGGAGATGTCTCGGTGATATGCCACTGACAACAACGAAGTGCTCTGCATATTTGATTTGCTGTGGTACTTTAATCACACAGATGTCCACTGCATTTTCCTGACGCAGCAGAGACACCAACACATCCAGATTGAAAGTCTCAGAAGATCCTGGAGAAACAAAGGTAGATACATTTGGCCTCATACTAATTAAAGCAACAAATGTGGCTCAGCAGTGAGTGGATATAACATTGTTATCTATAGCAATGAGGTCATATTTTCCCAGTTTGCTTTGAAAAAATAACGTCAAATGCCAAAAGTGTAAAATAATGTCAATCAGTATCCCAAATCCAAAGTAAATAATGACATTTGAGAAGCTGAAATCAGATCATGTAGGGTATGGCTTTTATTAATTATAAAAGGTCTGTTTTTGATCAGTTTGACTCAGTTTGACTAATCAGTTACTTAATACTCTTTCAGTTTTCTACTATGTAATATAAGGAAAATGAACACGTCCTCACATTTAATAAGTTGGAACCATCAATTCTTTAGCATTCAATGAGCAAGTCAATCTGTCAATGGACTAAATGTCTGAAACTGAACACTTTACGTTACTCACTCAGGCTCAGGTGGGCACTAGTGTCACTCTCCTCCACCTGTGAGTCCTCTTCAGTAGCATCAGTACTCTTGTGTGAGTTACTGCTTTCACTGTGCAGCTCTGAATACCATCTTTTACTATTAAAGTAATAAGTGGATAAGAAACGCGAAGCTAAATCTGCTCTGTAACACCGAGGTGAAATGAGGTAGTGACACGTAACTTTGGATACCGAACACACTCTTTTGAAAACACCCGTTTGTTCCAGTAAAGCTCCGCCTCGACATACTGGTGATACCAGTGGTTTAAAGCGATTAAGGATACTCATGATTTCAACCTAAATAACACCTCATTATCACAGTCAATGCCATCCACGAGTGTATCAAGGGCTCAAAACAGGAAGAGATTCCAGTCCTGGCATTTTGATTAGTTGGTACGACTTCTTCGTTGGTGACTGGGTATTATCTGAAATAGCTGAAGTGCACCATCTACTGACCGAAAAGGGTATTGTCCTCAAGCCTTTATGTGCAGTCTATGCAACTCACGCTTTTACAGTTAATATTCAAATCAATATACTGCATATTACGCATAATAAACTTATACAATTTATTTTTCATATATATGAAATCTGTAAAATAAAGCTATGATTACTTTTAGTAATATTAAGCCTTGGAAGTTTTATAAAACAGTAATAAAATCCCAGGATATTTTATATATTTCCAGTTTTCTTAACCTAATAAAATGACTCTGCTGCTGTTTCATTACGACTCATTGTTTTTTGGAATTGTTGGGGAAAAATAGATATGGATGAAATGAAGGCTGAAGATGTCTGGTTATGCTTGCTGATTCTGCTTTGTGAAATGTATTTCTGAGTAATGAATGTCTTTAAAATGTCTGTTGTTCTTAGAGTATGAGAGATCATTTTCTCCCTGAAGGTGTGTATCTCTGTATCAGCTGGCAAACTATGCATCTTATAATTTATGGTGAATTAAAAGCAAGAGACATTATATAGATTCCATTTATTCAAATTCATAATGAAAAAAAACCCCATAAAAATATGTTGTCTTAAAAAAATCTGTACCTCTGGCCTGAAAAGGTTTTAATGTATAAAACTGTATACATTATGAAATATCAATAAAATCATTAATGCCACCTGAGTCATTCTTTTAGTGCATTTGTCATTGAAATCACAATTTAAAGCATGTAAACAAATCATTTTGTGCCTACAGAGCAATGTATATATCTGTGCATTTTGTTCCCTTTGTCTGAACACGACGCCTTTTTTGCATTTGTCCTCAATCAGTAGTGTCAGAGTCCATTTTTACTTTCAGTCTCATGCCCACAGGAACATGGTCTGTAAGGCCAGCCAGCTGGGTAATGAACGAGAACTCTTCAATTTCCTATGAGGAAACAAGCAGAGAGCACGGTTTTAAAGATGCTTTATGCCTCTTCATGGAGAATTACTTAATGTGATGTGTTTTGCTGAATCACGCAAATGACACATGAAATTAATGGCACTTGACTTATTTGTGGTATCACAAAGTACATAGTTAGTTCAAGCAGACAAATGACATTACGGAAAAGGAAAGAGCAGAGTGGAATCACATACTGTTTGGCAATGTTCTGAAATTGAAGTTTCACGGAACAAGATATAGTCGATCCGCCTCCCTATCCACGGTTGCCCAGGTTCGGGGTAATCTAATTTCTGGGATCCTACAGGAATAGGGGGGGAGATGTACCGCTTCCTCAGGTCCTCTGTCTCCAAAGTTCTACCCAGACACATCAGGAAAATCAATGTTAGGGAATAAACTGAGTGATTAGTTCTGTTTACCTTGGGTTAACACTTCTTCAGAGGGGAAATGGCTTAACAAATATGGAAATGAGTGTACCTTTGGAGATTTTCTGGGGTGTTCACATGATCATCATACAATGTGGGCTGCTCCAGTAGAGTCCCTTTTGTTAGAGGCATTGAGAAAAAAACATATTTTGTCACACAAGCATGTTGCATGTAGCTTCAAAGCATACTTGAAATGGGTTTTAATGATACACACCAATGGCCCAGCGTTTCTCGCTTCCAGGACCTGCTCTACAGATGTCTTTGTATTCATGAAACAAAGAGTGATTCTGCTCCTGATGATCCTCTTGAAGAGCAAGAAAACCGCAGTTTATATGTACACTATAGAAACTTTTGATTAAATGACTTTCATAGAAATATTAACAAGTGTGAGTTGACAAGAGGAAAACATGTACCAGGTGAGCAGTTGTCAAAGTTGAAATCTCCACAGAGCATGTCAAAAACAACATCCTCATCGGACTGTCTGTTGGCAGCTTGGAAATCATTGATCCACTTGGTTACCATGTCTAGCTGCTCACAGCGAATTTGCCCATCCTCTGATTTAAGAGGACACAGAACAGCTGTCACAGACCTAGCTTATGTTTATTTTCCTTTAAAGAAACTACCAAATTTGAATTAATCTGAAAAAAACAAAATGAAATATGACTTACTCTCTGGTGCATGAAGGTGTGTACAGTTAAAATAACCAACCACTTTCTTCTGATTGCAATTCTGATCAATTAGCACCTGAAAAATAAATAATAATAAAATTATACACACACACACACACACACACACACACACACACACACACACACACACACACACACACACACAGTATGTTGACAACAGTGTATGTGGAAAGAGAAGATGTTATCACTGGCCATTGTGATTTTTTTTTTCATTAATCAACAGACAACAGCAAATAAAAGAAGATCACTGAGTGAGTGGTATTTCCAGTGGAACCGAGTAGAGCAGGTTACATAATCATATTTAACAGTGTTAATAGTATTATGTAACAATGACTAACTGATATGATTTCAGCAACACAAAAAACATAGATGATTTATACATAATTTTTTCTTAAAAAAGGTACCTTAACAGAAAGGAGGCCTTTGGCGGCCAGTGCGTCTTCCCCTCTGCCGTTTGAAAAGCAGTGGTACTGGGCCTCCAGCACTGGGAATCGGCTGGCAAAGAACAGGCCACTGTTGAAAAACTTGAAGGAAGAACACCTGCATGGTGGCTGGCAGGCGTACACACCAACATCATAAAGAATGTGTCCATACACTTGTTTTAGTGTATTGACAAGTTTCTGGGCAGCCCTCTTATCAAACACCTCCTCTAGGCACAATATGTCTACATTTGCTGGAAATAACGATGACACCTCCCAGGGTACATCATCATGCTGGTGGAGACCCTGAGAGAGCAAAGCACGGGGAGCACTCCTGTGGCCCATTCGGTCCTGCTGGTTGGAGCTCTGATTGGAGTTGAGGGTGGACGGTGATTCTGTAGAGGTCTCCTCTGTGTCATCACAAGGTACATAAACAACCCGGCTAATGGACTTTGAGATTGGAGCATGTCCTTCAGCTGAGTTTCTCTCTGAATGGTCACTCAAAGGCTGCACCTGTCTACCTGTGGCACCATATGTATTTGAATTAACTGTGGGGAGTATACTGCTCGAGGGACTGAGAGTGCCACAGCTGCTGGGAGAGTCAACAAATATGCGGATATCAGGTCGACGCACACCCTGCACAATAAGCTGGCCAATAGTAGTGGCCCTGTCCTGAGTGTTTCCAAGGTTGTTGAAACGAGCCAGGCTGTCAGGCAAAAGACATAGGTTGGCTGTTGCAAAGCCAAATGATGCCTTTCCTTCCAGCTCAAAGCCCTTGTGTGTCTCCCTCTCTGGTGTTTCTCTGTGATAGCAGAAGGGTCTGCGGCAGGCCTGAAGTGGTGCCCAGAGGAGAAAGCCTAAAAAGGCTAAGGGGGTTGTAGCAAGAAAAAGAATGAAGAAGAAGATGGCGCCAAAGAAGGCCTTGAGGGGGTGGAGGTTGCATTTCTGCTTCCGTTGCTGAGCTTGTTCAAGGGTGGTGGGTTTGCACACAGCAATAGCACGATCAAGTAACCAGAAACAAGGAAAGATCAATGCCCATCCCACAGCATGGATGCCTGCAACAAAGCAATTAGGAAATGGAGATTCGCGCAGGGCCATGCTCTGCTCCTTCTCTAAACAAAAATCAGGACTTCCCGTTCTGCCACATTCCTATGTGCTCCGTCATGGACTCCACTGGACACTAAGACAGAAGAATGAATCAAAATGTTATGACATGGCTCTGTTCTTACAATGCACATATACATATACAAATACAATGTGGACTCTCAAGAGTAAATGGCTTCTCTTTTCCTCACACTATTTTGATGCTAGTTGCAGAAAACATGAAGCAACTGACAGTTGTACTGATGTGAATGGAATATAGACAGAAGCAGGGAGGAGCTCAGATTAGTGTACTGCACACTGCGATGCCAAGAGAAAAGAAGCAAAGAGAAAAACATGACGCATAAAGCCTATTATCCAGCTATCACCATCTGCACAGTGTTGCCAACCACTGGTGATGTGAGACCACAAAGAACATGATACCCACCCCTTTATGTGTATTTACAAATTAGCTAATTATTATCCAAAATCAATTTGTATGTTAAGCCAAAGCAAGGCAAATATATTTGTATTGCACATTTTAACAAGGTCAGTCAAAATGCTTTGTTATAGAACATATAGGCATCAAAGCTATATAAAAGTAAATAAATACAAATAAAGTATTAAATTGAAAATAAAAATAAGCTAAAATAAAATAAGACTAATAAAGAAGTTGAGTGAAAGTTGTAGTGCAGCATTAGATATTAACCAAAAGTGTCAAATCTTTTTCTTTTTTTAAGGCAGCAGAAAACAGAAAAGTCTACAGCCTTGAATCAAAAGAACTGGGTTATGGTAAATACAAAATATTTACAAAATGTTTCACACAACCACATAAAGAATGCCCAGTTTCGACTAAGTATTGGTTCAAATTTAACAGGATCTTTGTGTCTGCATATTAAATTAGTTTGAGTGACCTCAAGATCTTTATGACTTTAATAAAGTTGCTGGTCTAGTGAATGATCAAATAAGTGCAGGCTTTTCTATATGCGCAAAATGATAACCACATAAAATAACCACATGTTTCTTAGTGCTTATTTCCAATTTGTGCATGGTGTGATCTTATATTTGGATGGGAGGCCTTTGGCAACCAGCAACCCTTGACTTTTGAGTAACTGGCTCCCCTTTTTCTCATGCTGGTTTGATGCAGTTGTGGAAAACATCAAGCAACTGAAAGCTCTACTGACATGACATGATAAAGTCATTTGCAGAGGGGAGATGAGACTATCATACTTCACACTTTTGCAATGTATCAAGAGGAAACAACAATAGCATGGCATAAACAGTCTTTAATCCAACTGTCACCATCTGCACAGTTTTGCTAATCACTGGTGATGTGAAACAGAGATGAAAAGATAACCACACCTTTATGTGTATTACAGTTAATCTGTAATACATATAAAGGTGTGGTTATTAACTAATGATAATGGGTCAGTTAAGGTAAGAAAAAACATTTCTCAAATATAATACTTATAAAGTGTGTGACACATTAATATAAATTCTAAACCTGATAACGTGATTTTATTTTTAGCACTGAGTGATGTCAGTGAATCAATTTTATAATTTTACATCATTTCCATAATGTAAACTCTGATTTATAGTGGATTTGCCTTTTAACATTAATGTCTCATTTTCAAAGGTTTACTCACACTGCAGAATTTGTGATACAACTTAGTTTTTACTGTGTATCTGTGTTCTGAGTACAACACACTTATCTATGTAGCCTACTGTATCTAT
>JANJYP010014083.1:0-35376 GCA_024605115.1 Rastrelliger brachysoma | reverse complement strand
TCGGCAACCGGAAACTTAGGTTTATTTTTTTTAGGCCTAATAGAGGTAGTCAGATGTAAATGAGAAAGATCTGAAAAAAGCTATAAAGTGTTTCTTGAATTTAAATAACTGTCATGCAATTAGTTTTTAGTTTTAAAGCACAAATACAATTCAGCCAATATATTCAGCTGATATTGGCCGATATTGGCCAATCATAGATATATCAGCATCAGTATTTATATCCATTATATTATAGTATTGATATCCATTTCCTAGTTCAAGTTTAATATATACATATTAAATTCCTAGGGAAATTTACAGTTTCAGTGAACTGATTGATTTTCTAAAAGTAATTTAATTCTTGTAAACTGTAAAATGTCATGCCTTATTTATATATTCTGTAACTGTATTGGCTGATAAATCAATATCAGATTTGTTATTGTGTCCTAATATTGGTATTGGCATCGGCCGCAAAAATCCAATATTGGTTGGACTCCACAATGACGGGCTCTAGCTGCATCTGTATGCAATCTATATGTAACAGTTACTGGTGTTGCTACTGGTATTGTCATTTTTTAAATGATACCTTGCAACAGTAAAACAATTATTTATGTAAATGGTTCAATTTTTTGTTACAAGTAGCCTGAAATGGAAGTCAGAGTGTTTTTGTCAAATAAAAAAGTGAATTCCATATTTTTACAACACAACAAATAAAGCAGTAATGATACAGTGGTATTGGTTGTGGTAGTTGAACTACATAGCCCAATTTAGTACTGTTTGATGACACATTCACAAAAAAAAAAATCACCATTTTGAGTGTAAGAGTTGCAGTGGGGAAATTCCAGAGGTTAAACTCAACCAGTGAAATTGTGTGAATGAATCCGTGCGGTATCTCTGCTCTTGGAGAAGTTTCAGTTCTGACACTGAGCTCTGAGAAGGAGAATGCAGCTGAGCCAGCTACGTATTACATAAGCATACTGATGCAGAAGATACAGAGCAAATATTTTGCTCCACATGGCTTCACTTCATCCAGTCTCTTTCTTTTTTTACTTGTATGTTGCTTTCCTCGCACTAAGCGAGCGAGCTGGTGAAAAAAAACTCCCAAAGACAGGATCTGCAGCATTCATCTGACCTTCACGTTTTCAGCTTCGTGTGTAGATAGCAGACATGACACCTGACTCTATAGGTCTACTCACCACTGTTGACAGTGCCAAATGTCTCAATATGAATATAACTTTATCAAAGCCTCTCTGAAGAGAACCTGAAAACACAGGAGATTTTCTCTATAAAAACAATGAATGCACAAAGTAGACGTGAAGGGCCTCAAATGCACCAGAACTCGTTAGTTCTGGTGCAAAACTTCCCTCTCTCATGCTTTTTTTCCTCTTTATCTTTCTCTCCCTCATTTCCCTCCCTTCTCTGTTTCTCCCACATCGGGACATGTCAAGTCATATGCCTGTCTTCCAGTGTGCAGCCTGCCAAAGGAAGTGGTTATAATTGACTAATGAGTTGCTGTTACTTTATCTCTCTCTACTTCGGCCTTTCTCTCTTTTTCTGTCCTTTTCCAAATCCCTGACAAGACTCCTGGGCTGCAGTCACTTTTGTGGGAAAAGAAAAAAAACCCTTGTGGAAGAAATGATTTCTTTTTCAGTGTAGAGAAATATACAGTGAAATAAAGTGTTTATGTTTGTTTGCATGTGGGAGTGAAAAAGTTCCTTCCTCTTGGGGAATATATCATAAGTCTTTACTGCTTCCCGCTCTCCTCCCAAACTATTGGTATATATTCATTTAGTGTTTTATTGCCTTTTATTTGTACTTATTTCTCTGTTTCATTTGATTCCCTTGTTTTATTGCCTGCAGCCTGCTTGTACTTAATAATTAATACATTCTGCTCCCCATAGCTATAGCATTTGCATTATTACACATCTGTATTGCATTACACTTAAACAGTGTTTATTTATTCTGACAGTTCTTTCATTCAATGAAGGCCGAGAAATAACCACCATGAAGATTGAAGATCAGCTCAAACTGTTGAAATGTTTCCTGATACATAAAAAACAAACATTGTGGTTTGTGGAGACACTTCTCTTGAGAGAAATTACCGCACTAATTGATAGTCTGAAACATTGTTTACATGTGCGTGATGAGGACCTCCAGAGGCTGCGTGAATTATGACCCTTTTCTCTCGGGAGCAAGAACAAAAATTGTGTGTCAAAGGCGCTTAGAAACTGTTCAGACTGACGTTAGAATTTCATGAAAATACACAGCCTTACACAGCCATATGAGAGCTTATACTAAAAAATGCAAAAAAGTACATGGGTTAATGAGATACATGCAAATGTACATTCATGGTTGCTAATTTTGTAACATTAAGCATAATTCTAGTGTTTAGCTTGGGATTGTTAAGGCAGAGGATAAATTAAGTGTTGCACAGAGGTGAAAATGATGTGTCCAAGTATTATAAACTACCATGCAGTGTTATGATGTGTCATAAGCCTTCAAATTCATGGATTTGTTACTGATACTGGCATTCATGGCATTCCATGTATTTAATTGTCTTGACAATATCTGAAGCAACACAGCCCTGAAAAAAATTAAACCGCTTGAATTGTTGAGTGTAGTTTTTGGTATAAATGCCAGGATTGGGAGGAGGTCAGGGTGGATGGCTGGGTCCACAAACTGTTTGACTTTTACACAGGAGACTGCTGTTTGGTATCCTGTTTCTTAGCAACTGTAAATGTTGGTTTATTTTAACCATGATCGTGATCTTTCCCTAAGATATAGCCTTAACCTAATCAAAGCTTAACTGTAGTAGTGACCGATCAGTAGACAGACTTGCTAATCACTTTTGTAATCACTGAGTCCATGTGCAAAGCGATGACAAATTATTTTTTTTTAGTTTGGAGAATTTGTTGGCTTTGTAATTTTGTGCAAACGTATGTAATAACTGCACAAGTAGTGCACATCTAAACACACAATAGTGTGATGAGAGGGGGCTGCCAGGCAAAACACGGATAAAGAAGAGGCAGAGGTCTGTGTGTGTGCACGCTACTGGCAGGCATGAAGACGAGAGGAGGAAAAAGAGCGAGCAATTGAATAAAAACTTCAGTAAGAGAGAGCAAAAGGTCGAACAAGAAAAAAAAAGACTAAGAGAAAGTCCAGAAGAGAGAAGTAAGAGAAAGAATGCAAGAGAGCAAAGGACAGAAAGAGAGAGGGAGGGTGAGAGACATCCAAAGAAAGAGAGAACAAGAACCAGAGAGAGAGAGCGAGAGGAACGGAATGTGCTGACGCGGCGTTTCTTGTCTGAACTCCCCAAATTAATAATCAGCAGCGGTTTAGCCGAGCCGTGCCAGGAACAGGAGCCTACTGCCAAGCCCCGGCCAGGCCCTCCCTGCTCCCAGCGTTACCCCCCCCCACACACACGCACATGCACACACACACACTCTTACCACCACCACCACCCCTACCTCTCCACCCCCTCCACCCAGCACACAGCCCTGCTCTGGGGTCGAAAAGGAGGCGCTGCCTGCCTGCCTGTCCTGGCCCAGGCTGGGCTGGGTCTGGCATACTGCCACAGGGCTTTTGCTTGTTCAGGAGTTTTGATTAAATCCTTTATTGTGCTCCACTCACGCAAAGAGCTAAGGCGAAACACCGAGCAGGACGGAGTGGAGGGGAGGAGAGAAAGCAAGAGGGGAGAAAAGAAAAGGGGAAAAAAAGAGAGGGTGGGGAGGGAGGGAGGGAAATGGGATCCCTCTTTTTTCCCTCTTGCTTTCTCCTTTTCTCTTTCTCTCTGACTGAAAAGATGTTTGATTTAGTCTATGGGGAGTTGTAAAGTAGATAAAATTTTTGCTTGCCATCAGCAGTTATTCCTTTTTTTTTTTTCTCACTCTTTTTCGTTTTTGTTCATTTACTAAATTATTCTGGTCTCACTGTATTATCATAAATCTCACCACCTAGATTACCACAATAACATGTGTAATAAACTTTATTATAGTGTTTTTAACTGTTTTTTTATTATTTAGAATGAAGTGTTAATAAGTGTGAAACACCATCTAATCCACTGCTTTTTTGTTAAACAGGTGTGTCTCCTGCAAACCTTATCATGTTTTATAGTATTCTTTACAGATTTTATATATTCTCACAACATTATACACGCTCTATATATCCAACGGCTCTTAGTTAACTGTGCCCTTGTCAGTGCTGCAGCACCCCTATGGGCCTTCTGGAGAGCCAGAAGTGTAACAGTGATTTGTGTTGTTGTTTCAGCTGTTTCTGTGCCGGACCTGAGTGAGCAGTTCACACCGCCAGAGACGGCTCCCCCATCCCTCGTCAGCTTGATCCAAGCCATAGAGAAGAGAGGTACAGCCAGCCAACTTACCCGTCTGTCGTCTACTCTGCGCCTCCCCGTCTCTCTTGTCTATGTGCGAGTGTCTCCCTCCCGCCATCTGCCTCCTACTCTCATGCCAACATTTGCCCCTGAGTAGACATATAGACATGTGGATCCAGTCAGGACGTCACCCACATGAAGTAGTGTGCATGCAGACTCACGGCATCTCCACAGTTGATTACTTGAAGAAAGATTTTTTACATTGAATATGGTTGAAGTCTACACAGTGACTTTGATTAACACTATACTTATTAACAAATAGCCCTCTGTGACACTCCTTTCACAGTATTTTCTCTTTTTCCTATATTTCTTTTATTTTTCTCTCTCTCACACACACACACTGAAACACACATATACACGTGGACACATCTATTTGCACACTTATGCTGATTATAGGCAGTATTAGGGGCTTTTTTTAAATAATCTGAAGTCAGTAAGATCTCAGAAAATATTGTAAATGTCCAACTAAAAATTCAAAGCAGAAGTATGATATAAAACATATAAAAGCAACAAGTCTTCATATGTGAGAAGCTGCAGCCAGAGAATTGTCATTTTTGTTCATTTACAGACTTTCATAGTTGTTGCTGATTTAGTTCAGTATTCAATTAGTCACCTAATTGTTTCAGTTTACATAATTATACACATAGAGCTACATGTGTCTTCTGTGTTATCCTACACAACCGTCTTAGAGCAAAAAATATCTTCCCTCCGGTCATTGAAAAAAAAATTGATATCTACTGGATGGGTGGCAGGAGGTCTGTCCCTCAGTGTAAATAATATAATGTAGCAGTGCTGTTGAAATACTTCCTGGTGTTGGATGCACACAAACTCTGACTGCATGGTTTGTTTTTCACAACGACCTGAGAGACTGCCTTGCCTCAAGAAATTGCCTCCTTGATGTAAGCTGTCTAGACCCAGTGGTCCCTTATGCTATTTTTTAAGCTTGGGATATGAGTGAGGTATTCATCCAGAGTTAAAAAGTTTTTTTGCACAGCCATGTTCATAAGATGTGTGAAATGTTTCACTCATGGAAAATCTTGGTTTAGTATATTAGAAAGCGTATTCTTGACCACAACATTAAATTATAAACTTAAGATTGGAGTTTCTCTTACATTAAATTAGCATGACAGTTTGGTTGTACCACCAAAACAATCTGCTTCATCTTCAGTGTTGTGTTTACCATGGTGAGCCTTTCTCAGCACTGTTTCAGATATTTTTCCACCAAGAAAAGAACACAAAAAAAGAGAAAGACTTTGCACGGGAACATGTGTTTATATCTGCACTCATAAATATCACTTGTTGGAAAACATTTGGAGCAGCACTCATCCGATTGATTGATCACATTCTTTCAGTTCTTGGATGTGAGGTTGAAATCAAATCACCGCACAGAGAGAACTGAAATATTATGTTTGAATTGTGTATTTCCAAAACAAAAATGATCTGGCCAAATGTTGTGTCATATAAAGGGTGTTGCTTACAAACTGATTGTCCAGCCAGTAGTAAAAATCATGTCTGCCGTTTGTTTGTGTGTATTGAATGTCCAATATTTTTTTATGATGCTCTATTTTCTCTCCTTTCTCATCATGCCATGTGTGTTGCATCACAGTAGGTTATGTAGCCTCCTTCTTGTGCTTTCCTTTACTATGTGAACTGTTTTGTTTTTTGTTCTTGACAAGTTTGCTTCTCTGCTGATCTATGTGAACCTTCACCTAACAGCATTCTCTGACTTCCTCAGGTCTGGACTCCAAAACATTGTACAGGACATCTGGTTCCTCAGTTTCAGAAAGCTCAGTCTACACCCTGAGTTCTGGTGAGTGTTCCCACCACCAAATTGGATTATATTCAAAGTTTCACTGATGGATTTCACTAGTTTTCTGAACATGTGTGCTGTTTTTTGTCAGTGCTCTTCATGTTTTAATGTTACAGCAGTACTTTTCATCTACATCAATGACAGTAGTCCTCTGCTAGTAGCTACTCAGAAGTGATATTTGTGAGAGGCTGTAACCTGTTTACTGTCCCTGCCTCAGACTTAACCAGTACATCATGACCTTCACAATATCTTTGACCAGAATTAAATCCAGTGTAGTCAACAGAATAGAGCGTCCAGATTCAGATTGCTCTGTGGCTGGTGGATTTTCTTATTGTCACATGTTGCCCCAAACTGTCCTGAATGTTTATTCTGTGGTCCAGAGAGTGATGCCAGTCAGAAAGATGTGGATTTCCTGTCAGAGTGTGTCTTGCACTATCTGAGGGACCTACCGTCACCTGTCATCCCTGCCTCTATCTACCCTCACCTACAAACTGCGGTCTCACTGCAGCAACAGGCCCTACAACAGTCAGCAGGTAGGAAATGCTTGAAACTTGACACTTTGAGTTTTATTATTACAATTCAAGGACATTTGCATTTCACTGCCATAATGGTATGTTAATGGTAATTACTATTGGTTTTTGTTTATATCAACAGCATTTTCTGTAGATTATTGCTGACCATTTACCAAATTATATAATTTTTTACATTAAATTCCTACCTTTTAACTTGCCATAAAAAATACCTGTTTTCTCACCTTTCTTTCCTGATTGATTGATTGATTGATTGTCAAAAGCTTAGTTGTTCTCACAGGTGTCAAATGGATCAAGGAAGTGTCTAACAGTTAATTAATAATTGTTAAATTGTTGGAATATTTGACCCAGATAACAACAGTGAACAAACATGTTATCAGATGATGGATGTTAAAGTTTCCCATGAGTATGTGGACATAGCAGTAGTTAAGAATTGGAAGTTAGTTCTCAGAATTGCCTGCAGCAACGAGTGAGTAAAATGTAACTTTTGCAAAAAGTAACATAGACTACATGTTTACTGTGATGGATTACCTGTCTCACACAACTTCCTTGTTTCTATGAATTGATTACAATTCTATTACTGAAACCAGCTGCCGACTGGAATGTAGGAAAAATGCATTTACGCTCTTTAAAAAGCCGTGGTATGCTTTGGAAAATAGTCTGTAGAAATGTGAAGCACACACAATCTGTAGTTAATGGGCTAAAACAGGCAAAGCCAAACTTAAGTCATATTGTACTGAATGCCTGACTGTTTTATTGCACGATCTAGTATCAACAAAATATTTAAAAACACTTAATGCTAGAAAATTCTTGGAACAAATTGATTTGTGAAATAATCTCAGCCAGAAGGGGATTTTGTGCAGTGTAATTGAATAGCACGAGCCCAAAAATGGGCTGTGTGCTGCTGCTGATGTTGTTTTAGTGAGCAGAATGGCACCTTTCATTGCTTCAATAACTGTAATTTAAGTAAAAGAATTGCACAAGGCCTAAACTGAACCTTATCCGCTGCTGATCGAGGTCAGCTGCATGTCAGCGTTGAGAGAATAGAGTCAAGTGTCAGGAGAGGATGAGCTCACTGAGGCACGTTAAAAATGCTCCTGCTCATTCTGCCCTGCACAAGGACACTGATTTAATTTCAAATACAAACCAACAGTATGAAAAAATACCAACTCAAGGCTTAAGGATCAAAGACAGTGTTTTTCATCATCAGCTGCAGTGCTTTTGTGCAGAGTACGCAACACCAGGACATGTATTTGCACACATCAGCAGTGGAATAGCATAAAAATACTTTTAAAATTGCTCCACATAGGTTTATCCATGTGCACAGGGTCATGTATGTGATCATTTGTGGGATCATGTGTCAACAGGAGGGCTCTGGACTTCCAGATAAGTGTCATTGTAATATATGTTAATGAAATGGCTCAACACAGTCAGAATGTGATGTGATTTGACTAAAAACTAACCTAAATAAACCTAAAATGTCATGAAATAAAAAATGTTCCTGTCTTTAAAATTGATTATTCTTATTTGTATCCTTCCTGCAGATGGCGCAGTAGCTGGTAGCCATGACAGAGAGGTAAGCCTGGTCCTCGAGAACTCCACCACCGTCCCTCTCCATCACCTTCTCACCCTACAGTACCTCCTCACACACCTAGTGAAAGTCACCCAGGCACAGGCTAGCAACGGCCTAGACACGCACACACTGGGACAGATCTTTGGACCTCTGCTGATAAAGACAGGACCCTCCACCCCATGGTAAGTTTTTAGCTAATTGATGTTTCATACAGATATGGATGAAACACACTGTATGAGGCAATTATGTAAAACTGGGCAACATTTAAGACAATCTGCAGTTTCACATGTATGGTTGAATGACTAGTTTGGATTATTTTTCAGAAGTATGAACGTTTACGACTTTATAGTATAGTTTATTGGAATTGGACTACTGTCATACATTAGCTAACTTTAATTCAATTATCAAAATGTGAATTTCAACTATTTTTAAATTGTCAATGAATTGCTTGATAGGTTGGATGAGGAATTATCTGCCCTTGTGGTGGAGAGGCTGCTGATAGAGAGAACCACAGAACAAGAGCTCACTCCTCCAGGTATATAATTTCTTGTTTTTACACTACAATGGAGCACTCATCATGTGCAGTAAAGCTAGATTTATATGCATTAAAACATTTTCTGTGCACTGATTCACAATTTGGAGGATTAGGTGAGGATCTTCAATTTAACGTAACTATAAGTATACAATGTTTTTAATGTCTGTATGTGTCCTTTTGCAGTTCTTCCAGCAAAGCCAGCAAAGTCGAAAACGGCTCCATCAGCCATGACAGATACAAGCAGCCTACTGAATGATGCTGAGTGGTACTGGGGAGAAATTTCCAGGTAAATTATGAATACAGGCTGTTTCTCTTCAAGTGGAATTTAATCACTGTGAATATTGCATTTGATGCATTTAAAGTATTGGATAAGTAAATTACATCATTAGTTACCAGCTACAATGTGTAATACTCTTTNCACTGTGAATATTGCATTTGATGCATTTAAAGTATTGGATAAATAAATTACATCATTAGTTACCAGCTACAATGTGTAATACCTTCAATGTTTCCTTTTATTCAGAAGATAGCAGTAAAATTGCTGCTGTTAAAGTGCAGTTGATGTCAGTGAAGTGAATGTGTGTCTGTATTTGCAGAGAGGAAGTGAATGAAAAGCTGCGCGACACTCCAGATGGCACCTTCCTAGTCCGAGACGCCTCAAGTAAACTGGAGGGCGAGTACACTCTCACTCTCAGGTAGAGCAACACTTCTAGTTTAAAGTTTCTCAGGAACAACTACAGTACTGACAAACTTGAACCACATTTAATGAAATAGGTTCTAGAAATAAAAATGTCATGGCATTAAATGAAAACAAACCGATTGTTAAAGTGAACAATGTGCATACTTGCCCTCCTTTCATTCTTATTTTGGATATTTCATTCTTATTTGATGTATTTTAATCTCCTTTGGCTCTTGTGTCCCCCTGCAGGAAAGGAGGGAACAACAAGCTGATAAAGATTTACCACAGAGATGGGCGGTATGGCTTCTCAGAGCCTCTTACCTTCCTGTCTGTAGTTGAGCTCATTAATCACTACCGACACGAGTCCTTGGCCCAGTATAATGCCAAGCTGGACACCAAGCTTTTATATCCCATCTCTAAATACCAACAGGTTGGTGCTGATTTATGTTGCAGTTTGCTGATTGTATTTACTGCACTGAAGACATTTTTAAGTTGACTACCAAGGCTTTTGGGGTATATATGCTTTATTGCAGCAGGTTTTATTGATCTGATGACCTATAATTACCACCACATCAGGCTAAGGTGTCATACAGAATAATTGGAGAAAACAATTCTGTCCTTGCTCAATCTTTTCAATAGGCCTTTTCTTTGGATATTATTTCATTAACATTTGCCTTAAGAATTATGCAAAATCTGTCTGCAGGCCTCCTTTGAAATTGCCCACTAGCCTTCATCTTTGCCCATAATATTTTTATGAATAGCATAAAATATGGTCTGTTTGTTGCACATTTCTCATCATCAGTGGTGGTAATGCTTTCATCTGCTTTTTGCATGGCACAGTTGGTGAAGGAGAACAGCATAGAGGAGGTTGGAGAGCAATTGAAGGTCTATCACGAGCAGTACCAGGAGAAGAGCCGCGAGTATGACTCTCTGTACGAGGAATACACACGCACCTCACAGGTATCAGTTTCCCACATACTAAAGAGGTATATAATTATGCACATACCAAAATGTAACAGCAAATAGAGTATCAACCTACAGTGTTACGCCAAAGAAATAGTATGATCAATAATATATAAACATACTCGCTGACTTTGGGGTTGAGATACTGATCAATAATAAATTATAAATGCAGATTGAATTATGAATTTGAGCAATATAAAACATTAATATACCTGTAATTGCAGACTACATTAAAAACAAACACTAAATGGACAGTCACAATCTGTCTCTATTTCTTTTCCACAGGAGCTGCAGATGAAGCGCACAGCCATAGAAGCCTTCAGCGAGACCATCAAGATCTTTGAGGAGCAGTGTGAGACTCAGGAGCGCTACAGCAGAGAGTCCTTGGAGCGGTTTCAGCGCGAGGGCAACGAAAAGGAGATTCAAAAGTAGGCCTTCGTTTGCATTCATAGGATTTTTAGAATAACTGGTTAAAGCAGGCGGAGACAGCAGATAAATAAAATTCTGTGATTCTATTAAACATTTAAAACATGTTTATTAATTTGGACTAATTTTGGTTATTTTGTTTTATCAGGATCCAGAGCAACTCAGAGCGTTTGAAGTCTCGCGTGAAGGAGATCCACGATAGCAAGCGTAAGCTGGAACAGGACCTGAAAGACCAGGTGTCTGATAACAGAGAGATCGACAAGAAGATGAACAGCCTCAAACCGGATCTCATGCAGCTTCGCAAGATCAGAGACCAGTACTTGATGTAAGGGGGATTGGTTAATACACAATTGCATTCTCCTTTTTTTTTTTTTTTTTTTAGAGAATATGTGCTGTATATGCACATACCAACACTCACACATATTCACTTTTATATACTCATTTATCTAAATACTAAACTGCTTTAAATCCGTGTTATCTTTTTGCAGATGGCTGACACAGAAGGGGACGAGGCAGAAGAAGATCAATGAATGGCTGGGCATAAAGAACGACGCTGATGAGTAAGTGTGTGAGACAAACTGACAGCTCAGTAACTTATATTTTGATGACTGGATGTTCTAGTTATAGCCATTTGTAATTTAGACAGCGGTAAACTTAACTTTGAGTTTCTGACACTTCATATCCATGTCTCCAGCTCCTACTCACTGGAGGAGGATGAGGGCTCACCCCACCATGATGAGTGCACCTGGTACGTGGGTGACATCAAACGCACCCAGGCCGAGGAAATGCTGAGAGGCAAATGTGATGGAACCTTCCTCATTCGAGAGAGCCAATCACAGAAGGGCTCTTATGCCTGCTCTGTAGTGTAAGTTTGGTTTATGCTTGTTTGGTAAAAATCTACCAAAAAGACTAACACAGTGCAAAAGTTGTTGAATATTTTTATCATTGTTGTTGTTGTTGTTGTTGTTGTTGTTGTTGTTATTATTATTATTATTATTATTATTATTATTAATAATAATAATAATAATAATAATAATATTATAGTATTAGTATAATTTTAGTAGATACAGACAAAAGGTAATGTATATATCAACATCACTGTGGATGATATGTAGCATCTTCAAATATGATCTTTGTCTTTCTAGTGTGGAGGGTGACACCAAGCACTGCGTCATCTACAAGACAGCCACAGGTTATGGATTCGCTGAGCCGTACAATCTGTACTCATCCCTCAAAGACCTGGTGCTTCACTACAAAAATGTCTCCTTGGTCCAACACAACGACCAGCTGAATGTAAATCTCGCCTACCCGGTCCTGGCCCGTTCTCAGAATCAGATCCAGCACCCCAGATGAATTTATGGACCATCAATGTAAATGCCAACCAGGGTGGGGAAACAAAAAATTTCACTCATATGCATTGGAAAAAAACAACTAAAATGAAAGCTCTGAACAATGGTTGTTTGTTTAAGTGGCAGGTAAAATCAACAATAACAGCCACGATGGCACAGCTGGAGGCTGGTGCTAATTTCCCTGACAGACCCCAGTCCAACAAAGAGCACTCCTTGCTAACAGCATGGCTACAAAAATAAGCACACTACTACCGATAACTTAGCACTGTACAGTTAGCCTGGCTGACGCAGTGAGTTTTAACTTGGGGAGAGTGTTGCATTAGCCAGCCATGACTGTACAGTGTCAGTTATGGGGGGAAAGGGAGGGGGGAAATTTACAAGAAAATATCTTTGATGCAGATGAAAAAAGAATAAATGGACTAAATGTGTAAAAAGGAAGACAACATAAGCACACAAAAAATATCTAGATGGAGAGAAATCCTGAAGAAGAAAAAAAGAGATCTGATGGTGGGATGTTGGGAAAGGTTTTCAGGAGGCACTTTTGTTTTGTTTTTTTGTTTGTTTTTTTGCCTTGAACATGTGATCACTGTCCACAGACAAAGGCCCGATCTGTCATCCCCAGACTGCCTGCAAACTCTCCATAGACAAAAGCCTGAGCTGTCATCCACTGAAAGGACTGGCTTGGCTAAACTGAACTGGGCTGCTCGCTTTACACCTAATGGCGGCTGAGAAACCGTGGACCAGGGGGGTGTAGTCACTGGAGCCTGGGGGGAGTGGGAGGGAGTTTCTGGAGGTAGTTTTTTTTTTTTTTTAAAGGGGGTTTTAAACAGATCGTTTCAATTTAAAGCTTGTGCAAGTGCCATAGTCATAGCTTTGAATGACCACAAGCCTGTGTCACAAGAAGAAAAGAGGGCACATTGAGGTTGAGATGAGTAGGGGGGAGGGAAAGAGCAGCTGTCGAAACAGACAAAGCTACAGCTTTAAAAATAAAACATACATATAGGTACAGTATATTTTTATGAAATGTTCTTTATTTCCGACTGCTTCAGCTTGTTGCTGTCTCTCAGTGGGCCTCCTTTTGAAATGACGAGGTACAACGTTATTAATACAGAGTAGAAATGCATGGTACGTATTTGGTATATTGTGAATACAGAAATACTTTTTAATCACAATACACTAGATGCGGAGGTACGCTAATAAATGCAGTTCTTCGTGATTCAGGTTTCCTTCTGACTGAAATTGTGGAAAGACGCCTGTATCAAAACTTTCGTCTTCGTTTCAAACTTCTTCCTTTCTTTTTTCATCCTCTTTAATACTGTAGCACCTGTAGCCATTGACTTAAGGCATAACTGTTAGTGCTCCTCTCATGTGTCTCGTTCCTATATACTAAAGACACTTGCAGAGCATCAGTCTATGTGATTATTGTATCTTCAGTACTGTATTTGCTTCGTCTCTAGTTAGACTGTTTTAGCGGTACAATGTCCTCGCAGATGTTTGTTGTCTTTCTTTATTTTTTTAATGCAGATTTACTGATGGTACTTCCCCTCTTGCGCTCGACTGTTCATTTCGTCACAAAGCTTGACTCACAGAGCTGTAGAACATTGATGTACAAAAAAAAAGAGAAATTCTCAAGAGAAGCAGTAATATAACTTGTGTACAGTATATTTCAGACACACATGCAGTCAGTGTACATGACCTTGTGTTTCTTTATGTTTTCAGAATTTCGCTATGCTCTTAGATTCTGTTTAAGGATGCACAGTATCCAGCTAATGTGAGCCAAATGAAGGATGTCTTTTCATGTAGCAAGAAAGAGCAAAAAGAACCAGTTCTTTTGCCATTTAGCATGGCCTGTGTGGTCTGAGAGATTATTTAGTACAGTGTGCATGGAGTTCTTCGTTTGGGTTGTTTTCCTTTATTTTTTTTTACCTGGCACCAGTGGTTGATAATTGTGCTTTTTGTAGTGCATATCCAGTATGATGTGTGGTAGTGCTATGCACAACACAGTAGTATGTGGACAAGAGTAGGTTTTACATTTACAGGCAGTTCTCAGATCAGTTCCCGCCCTTCTTTCTGTTCTGTGGCAGTGAATTTCTCCTTTTCTCTCATGTTTGAGATTGTACCATCCACACTCTGTCTCACTTTCAAAGCACAGTTCACTTGTGTAGAGGCAGGGTAATCCAGTTGTTTTTCTGTGGTCGATTAAAACTGATTTTCATAGCTGATTTCATGAGATGAATGAATAGAAATAATCTCAAATTATTTGCATGTACTAGACTCAGATTGCCAAAAAGGAAAAAAAAGAAGAGTGAAGAGGAGTCAAACCTCATTGGTATTAGAAAGTTGGGGTTTTTTTGTAAAAGTTGAAGTGCACTGTTTTTAAAAAGTTGCACAATTGGCATTTTGGCTTGTATTTAATTTCTGTTGAGGAGGTATTATAATTAAAGTTTTGTTCCAAAATGAGACTCTTCTGGATTTCAATTAAGTTAATATCAACAAACACAACTTTCTAACATAATATTGTTTCTGCTTTTAAAATGTTGATTCACCAATTTCAGTTAGCAATATTTTTTTTTCTCCAAACAAACCATTTTCAAATGAAACCCAAACCAACTTCAGAAACTTTTAAATCAAGATTTTGATTTCAGTCAGCAGGACTAATCAATTGTACTGTACTTTGCACAATTCTTAGCCCAAGAATTAAACTAGAGGTGACAGCAGTGCTTCTGATCAGAGGGCTTTAAAGACACGCGAGCGAGAACAATTTGAAGTGCCTTTAGACATTGTGATGAGCTTGTCCTCTCCTCATTGTCATTGGAGTATCGCTCCACAAGATGGTGCCATCACCACCACATGTTGTGCCCCATGGTTCACACATTTGCCATTTATCTCAGACTTAAGGGTATCTGGCAAATGAGCATAGTTGTTGTGTGATTGTGTGTGTGTGCGTGTGTGTGTGTGTAAGTGTAAGAGTAAATCTTAGCATGTTTTAGATTGATAGATTTTAGTCGTGCCTCTTTGTTGTTACATCTATAGTTGTTACATATTCCTTCTTTCTATGGTGGGGGCTGTACAGTAGCTTGGTGTTCTCTGTCACTGTGCACCTGAGCTAGCTTTCTTTGATTTTTTTTTTTCCTTTGATGGTATATTTTTGAATAAAACACAGATAAGGTAGAAATGTGAACCATTACAAATCCGTGGCCCAGCCCAGTTGTTGAAGCTCTTTGGATAAGCTCTCAAGTTAATGCATGCAGCATTTCTCAGTGTTTTGTATTAGTCAGTTCCTTGTGAACTAGTGACTGGTTGAGTCATCCACCACTGCTGACACATCCATTATCCAGTTTGTTGGACCAACACTTTTGTGACTGCACTTTTTTCCTGTTCCACACACTCAGACTAGTGTGTCTAACGCCCAACAACCATAACTAACAGACAGTGGTGAAGCTCAGTTGTCAATAGTGTGTTTAGTTAGTTTTTAAGGTCTTTCCATACATTATATCAGGAGTGATTGACTTTTTCTTTATGATATTTTGAGTATACAGTGTACAGTATATGCTGTTGTTGTTTTGCGGTCAGCAGCTGTCACGTAATTCTGATGCTTTTGACTGATTGCAATGTTTTTATTATAGAGTTAGTTTGACTTTATGGACTGTATAAATTCTGTAATACTTTTCAAACCAACTTTAAAGAGAGCTGCCGGCTCATTATGCAATTTTGTCCACACAGCAAAATTGTCCAACTTAACAAGAGAGATAAAGTTCATTTTCTTTATGGTTAATTTTACCCAAACTACAGAAAGAAATTGTGGTATATAAACATGGAGATAGTTCTGGTTTTGTCTGCTGAGGTTTTCTTTGGAACTACTTTTGAGGAAATGGTCCCTAAGAAATTGTGCACAATGACGCCCGTGGATTAACATTGTTTCTGTAAAGACATTGCTGTTGACTTTTTTCTACGTTAAAAATTCTAATTTTTAACGTTTGAGCAAATTAACCTCAGCACATGAAACTGAAAGTAATTGCATGTCGATGTACCATTTAAATATGCATGTTTGGGGAATTTTGTCAGTAGAGAAAGACAGATTGTTTATTCCGAAACAACTTTCATTGAACAAGGCAACTTTGGTTCTGCTTCCATTCAAGCGATTTTCTTAATGTTTTTTAAGTTGCTTCAAGAAACTTTAAAATCTCCTACATCACTTGTTAAGATGCACATTTTTGCAGTGTATTTTCATCCGCCATATACGCCATGTTAATCACAGATGTTTAATAGCTAGGAGCAATGCAACTTTAGTAGCACCGAACCTGGTCAAGCAGTGACAGGCATGAAATGGGCAGAGGATGAAGGCGTTTGTCACATTTTGACTTGGAGTTGAGACTTAAAAGTCCCACTGGTAGATGTGACTCTGAAATAAAGCTTTCATCCTGCTCATCTATTAGAGATGCATTTGTGTCAGAGCATCTTGAAAAGCATTTTTCTATACGATAAATGATCATTCAAGGAATTAAATATTTTTTCATCAGCTTTGGTACACTGTAAATGATATTCCTTGAAACGGCCTCATACACAAAGCACATCTTTCACTGGCTACAAAGAACACGTATATTTGGTATCTTTTAAGGTTTGAAGAATGAGAGACTTACTAGAGAATAACTATTTTGAAAAATACACTTAGATATCTATATTTTTGGAAGATGTAATTCTGATTTGGATTGCGCTTGAAGCAAATCAGAGAGAGGCTTCGATGTATGTGAACACAATCCTTTAGACTTGCTCCACGGCTGCTTTGTATTCCACAGGGTGAGCGGTTATTGAAAGCATTTTTAACTAATCAGCTGCAGCGAGCTTCATGGTGATCGGCAACAAACTTTATGGTCACAGTCACTCGACATAACTGTAAACTATTAAGCATGATTATCTGGTGCATTCAGAGGATGAAGCAAGCTCATGTACATGTGTTAGTATTTACAGAGCTGAGTCTATATGTTAAATGCAGTCTTGGTTGCTTTGCATTTATTAAATGTTAGAAAAGATTTTTTTTTTCTTGAACATGAGAATCTTGTTTTTTGTCATTTTGAAAGATTCTTGTTTTGTGAGTAGAGGCAGTGTTAAAAGTTGCACCACAAAAGAAACACTTAGAAAGAGCGGAGTGAATTTTGTTGGAGGATGCCACAGAGATCCACCAAAGACTGGACACTGATGTTGTAACAAAGTGAATCATCTTACCACTGTATCTTTGGTAGATCTCTGCGGGCACTCAAGGTTCTTCTTCTTCTTTTTGGCCGCCTGAATTTACAAACACAGGCTGGAAAAAAAAAAAAAAAAGATGGAGAATTTATACAATATTAGAAAAAAAAATTACATGATTCAGCGGTTCATGATCACTCCTATACACAGATCTTTGTACGCAGAACAATGATGGCATTAGAAAGTGTTCTTTTATGGTGCCTGAGTATTTTTTTTTATTTAGCTTTTTAAAAAAGCTGATAGATTTGTCTGTCCAAGTGTTGGTTGTTTTTGTTTGTTTATATCTGTTGATGATAACCTTACAGAGCCTATAAAGAAAAAAATAAGCTAGCTTGAATTTTTTTTCCTCCATACAGAAAAAAAATACAAATGTTTACAATATGTAATTAACCAAATAGTAAATACGCGTTTGAAAATCAATCTGTCTGTCCCTCAAAGTGGCTGCAATAGATTGATCTATGTTTCTTTATTTCCTCTGTCATTTTAAACTTGAAAATGTTATGACTGCTTGTTCTGGGTTTGTTTGTTTTTTTTTTTGTTTCCATTTGTTTCTCTTTTCTTATTTTTACATGTGAGAACAGTGCTCCCTCAAAACAATAACTCAATGAGATAGTTCAACAAGATTCTTTTTTTTTTTCCACACTAATGCATCACTAGTCTTTGACTTTCTTTACCTGCTGACTACTTAACACTGAGCCTTGTATATGGAGGACTGAATCCTAACTTGAGATGCTGTTGCAACTTTTACCGTTTGTTAGACTTCGGTGTGACTCATTTGATCATTTAATTCAGAGAGTCTTGTGAATAACAGTAAAAACTTGTCACTTGGTGAAAATTCTTGAGTATAATTTTGGGTTAAGTCAACCACATAAACAAGGTTTGAAATTCAGGAATAACTTGTCAAGAGGCATCATATTCTTGATTTTGCACTACACAGCAAGTGATACTCAAATGAAAAGATGAGCCAATTGCTCTGTTGGTTGGTTAAGACCAAAGGCCATCCATTATAGTTTCAGCTTGTGCAAGATTTCCATGTAAAATATAACATCAACAACTGCACTTTCATTTCCCTTTTTCTGCATGTAAATTGCCATCTACAGTTTTCCCCAACATCATCCCCTTTCACTTTAGATTCTGAACTAAAAGGCCATTGTTTGAATAATTTGATGTGATTGTTGTAGTATTTTTCACTGGTGTATAGTAGTTCACAAGATTGGCTGTGGTACACTTGGCAGTGGCTGCGGGCCACATTAAAGATCCGCCATCAAATTGCAACATCTTGCTTTCTCTGTTTCTTTTGGAGGGAATGTTGGTCCGACATGTGACCTAAGCGAATCAGCCTCAACAGCAGCAGCAACAGATACACGGTTCTTAATGCATAGTTAAACGATGTGGTCTTTATTTCTTTCAAAAATGATGAATGGAAATGAATGGGGCAGTCAGATAAAGCTACTCTACACCAAAGTGCAATTGAACTCAGAGGGAGCACTGTTGTTTCAGCCAGTAGAGGCCTATTGGTTGTGGTGTGCCCAACCCCTATGCACGAAAAGATGGTAATTCTTCTTCTGTACTCTTGTGTTATCATCCCTCCGTTGGTCTGTCTTAATTCAGATGCGCCATTTCTTTCTCTATCATGTACAGCTTGCTTCAGAGTTGTGTTTGTCCACAGACAGGTACTCTTTCATCTGTACGGTTCTTTCTTTAGGCTGATGCAATGATTTTAAAAGACAATAAAATATATATAAAATGATGTTTTTGTGTCTGGGTTTTGTCTTGACCTGTTCCTCTGCTTTCACCCTACTTTGTAATGTTGAGCTAATCATTATATATGTACTCTTTAAGCAGATTTTACTAGACTAACATTACAACCTGATGACTTCCCACATTAGCAGCACTCAGTGAAATGTGTTGTGTTATTTAGGGACAGCCATACTATATAAAACTCGTAAAGTCTCTTCTAGTTTTCAAAGTGCAAGACTACCATTTTAAAATGAGGTCAGTGGAAAAACACATTTACTCCATTACCCTAGTTCAGTTTTAGGGGGCAGTTCAACCAAGTTAAAAGGTACTTTGTGAAGCTTTTGACCTCCAGTAGCACTATAAAGTGGTGTCTTTATACTGTATATTCATATGCACAATGAAGCCAACGAATGCACCACAAAATAATGATGCATCAAAGGCAATAATGAAGAATACTGACTAAATAACTATGCAAATGTTGAAATATTTACTGTTTGCAAAGAGGAAGTAAATGCATTCAACATGTTTGGCATTTATACATACAATGTGTCTTTTTTAAATGAATGTAGTACTGAGTGAAAGCATTGGCTGAGAAATAAATAGACATCAATGAAATCCAGTGGGGCAATCATACCCTCAATGTACTTTATGTCCCATAACTAACTAAATGTTTTTCTTTACCTTTCACTTGATGTGTTATTGACCCAAAGACATGTAACTGTTATTCCCATTACCTCAGAGACCCAAAATAATGAAAAAAGAATTCAAAATCTTTAAATGTACCTTTTAAGAGAAAAACAACACTTTCTCAATGATCTCAAACTTTTCATATAATAATCAGAATTTTAAGTGTGCTGTGTTGCATTTATCAATTGCTTTCTGGTGAAACCTCAAATCAGGATATATCAAAACCAAGAGAAATAACACCACCATCTATCTGAATAGCTGAGGTGCATTAAAGGGAAGTGAGAAAGTGCATGTTCTCTGATTAAGTAGACTGACTTTTTTTTTAGTGAAGCTACAATGCTTCATACATATATGAGGAAGTAAACTGATTCTCTCTGATACAATATAGCCACACTAACCACTGCAGTTAAAAATGGCAAATATGCCCATTTGAAAAGCAGCACAGATGAATTACTATACTCTCTACACATAAAAATGAAACAGAAAACAAGATAGACTTTTGCATTCTTATACTCCCAGCAAACACCCAGAACAGCAAACATGTAGCAGTGTCCTGCTTTGTTGTCCCTGTGCCCTGGTTTTAGGGGAAAACAAGGACAAATCATGTGAGAGTCACCAGGTAAACCTCTCATGTTCAAAAGTTGGCGATGATTTTGCCACCATGTGTGTTTCTCATGACTTTTATGAGTAAGACCTATGAACTAAGGAACTACTCTGAGACATGCTAGTCTATTATAGTCTGATGATCTGTCCACTGAAAACAAGACTTAACAACAAAACTGGCTTCTAATCATAAGATCACAATACCTCCCAGAGACATTTCTCAGTTTCCTCATACCATTTGATCTGCGAAAAAGTTAGTTAGTTATATTGATTATTTATTGTTCTTTAGGCTATTTGTTTTATTATCTTCTATTTTACTGTCTGCTGTAATCATGTCAATGTCCCCATTGTGGGACTAATAAAGGAATATTTTATCTTGACTTATCCCCCACTGAACATAAGATGCTTAAAATGGAAACAGTTGTTTATGAAAAGATGTTGTTTATGTATTGTCTATTTGGTGACATTTAAATTCTTCATCACATTTCTCCTATGTCTAGTGGCATGTCTCTGCTCTGCTGTGTGGAGACGTCTGCTAGCAACAAATGACGCTGCACTGATCATATGACCGAGAGCCAATCAAAAAACAAGTAGCCTGCACGGGAAGCACCGGTGCTCCATTTAAAGTTGTACGGTGCAGTAAAATTGAAAACATTGTCGCGTCGCTGCTGACTTTCATGCTTAGTGTAAAAGGAAGGTCACTACACTGCAACTGAAGATGAAGACACTCCTGCTGCTCATTTTGACTTTCTGGTTGAACACTGAGTCCAGCGTAGGCTCTCTGTACTCTTCTTGCTCCTATCCTCCATCTAAGTGGTGCTCATCCCTGGACTCTGCGATCCAATGCGGGGTAAGATTTTTGATTATGTTTGTACAAGTTTTGTGACTCTTACGATACCTTAGATATAACTTTTAAGCATGTTCAGGTGATGTGTCGAAGTGAGTTTGCTTGATGGTGTCTCCCTTTAATGTTACCTTAACTTGAACCTGAAGTGAACTCAATGTTATCTCCAACACCAGTCAAACCAATACCCACTGAAACCTCAAGGCCGCCGTTCAAAATCACAGATATCTATAGCAACAGAAAAAGAGCTGTATAGTACCTATAGTAGCATTCTTTGTTTAGAGACCAATTGGAGAAGTGAAATACGTAAAACTCAACGAAGGAACAAGGAAGTGACTTCAAAAATGTAATTCGCTTTAAAATAGTCAGCATCTCTCACCATGATGACTTTTTCCACTAACTCACAGAAGCACTCGGAAATTTTAAATAAAGAAGGTGTAACTTGACGCAATGATAAACTCCTATCAGTTTCATATAATTCACCCACACAGTGCATAAACATAATGAGGATATGCGTCACAGTCTCATCCAATCAGAAGTAAATGAGCGTACTGAGCATGCTCAGTTGCTATGTATGTTTTGAACAGCTGATGGAAGTAGTTGATGATATGAAATTGATCATTAATTACAAAGTAACAAAAGTCAATCCTCCCAATATGAAACTAATATCTCCCTCAACACTAGATATTGATAGTGTTATCTTGAGGTCAACTACCAATGGCTGTGCAGACACATATTTGACACAACAACAGCAACACAAAAATGAATACTTGCCCACTTTTTCCCCCTTTACTCAGGTTTTGAAGCAATGCCTTGAGGCTAACTTCACCAGGTCCCACCAGAAAGCAGACCCCATCGAGGTGGGCCTTTACTACGAGAGCCTGTGTCCTGGCTGCAGAGGCTTTTTTGTCCAGATGCTCTTCCCCACCTGGATCATGCTGCAGGACATCATGACTGTGAAACTGGTGCCCTATGGAAATGCACAGGTAAGAAATGAACCAAGCACCTCTAGTATACAGTATATTAGAGTTGAGTCGTCTTCCCTCTGTAAAGAGTGGCATTGTGGGAACATAACACAGGATTGTTTTAACCATCACAAAATTATAGAATGTGGTTTGTAATTAATATGGAGATTCATTAAACCCAGTGTGATTGCAAATAAATATGAGTGGATTTCTCTGTAAGTTTACTGGAAATAAGGGGATGATGATGATGTGAGGTATGGTGTAATAATAATTTACTGTGTTACATTTACATATTACATTTAACATAATGTTTTTAACCATTAGGAAAAACCTGATGGACAGAAGTATATATACGAGTGCCAGCATGGAGAACCTGAGTGCCTAGGCAACATGATTGAGGTAAAGTTACACCCCAAATGCATTCAGTAGTTTATTCTGGTTGGTAAACTCCTGCACAATATTAATATAACTACAAGTTGGTACCATGTTTTTTTTTCAGCTTTTTAAAATGATTATGTTTTCAGTATGGATGTTTTCAGAGTGCCATAAGTGCTCAGACAAAAGTTCAGTATTTCCTTTATTTATTTTCTCAGTTAATGAATATTGACATCGTACCAGGATTAATTTATTGATATCCATGTGTATTTTCTTTCCCACTCCCCTTAGACCTGTTTACTGAACATGACGGAGGACTCCCCTTTAATCATCTTCTGTATGGAAAGCTCCAGTGATGTCCTCAAGTCAGCCCAGAAAGTAAGAAACTCTGTTTACCCATCACTTCATCAGATGTGTTTGTCTGCATGCATCTCTCCAGCCATCTTCTGGGTCATCATTGCTTTGACAGAAAATCACTTCACTGCAGAATTTGATTTGTTATTATTTCCTTCTATTGTTTGTAGTGTGCGGAAATCTACGCCCCTCAGTTGAGCTGGGATAGTGTCATGAGTTGTGTGAAGGGTGATCAGGGAAACAAACTGATGCATGAGAATGCCTTGGCTACTGAAGCTCTGAAACCTCCACATACATATGTGCCTTGGATCACCATTAATGGGGTATGTTTTAATATATATAAGAGCACACCCTGTGCAAAAAGCCATAACTAACTACCCGAGACACCATGGAAGTTTGACACTTCAGACCTACGCTCTAAAATATGTTTGTGTAATTTTACCGTTTACTGTTTTGAAGCTACTTCCTCTGCAGTGCCCAAGTTGGCCATGTCATGTTTACAATCATCATTTTGAAACCTGATCTGCTCCACC
Organism: Rastrelliger brachysoma; assembly: GCA_024605115.1. NCBI lineage: Eukaryota > Metazoa > Chordata > Actinopteri > Scombriformes > Scombridae > Rastrelliger > Rastrelliger brachysoma. The sequence continues at coordinate 11,800 of JANJYP010014083.1, read as the reverse complement.
ATTCTGAGAAACTCTCTTTTATTTGCAGGAGCACACAGATGACCTACAGGACAAAGCCATGGCTTCTCTCCTTTCTTTGGTCTGCGGCATGTACAAGGTACTTTTTCAATCAGTTCAGAATTTTACTCTTAAGTGCTGTCTGTCTTATGATATTTTACTGTGTATGTTATAAAATCACCAGCAGTTCATAACTTGTTGTTTCAACTTTGACTTCTAACAAACTATTTACTCTTTCAGGGCCCCAAGCCGGATGCCTGTGGAGGGGCCAAGAGACACTACAGGAGCCTCTGCCACAAGGAGTGAAGGAGCAACACTGCACATGCCTTCATGTTGCTGTGTTCCAGGTGCGGCCACTAAATAAGGAACACTGAGGAATGTCTCCACATATTTTTTTAATCTGTCATTTTTTAATTGTCTGTTTCTATAAAGGGAAGAATTATGATCTCACTTTATAATTCACAGAATATAAATACAATCTGCTTTCTAAAAAAATGTGTCATTATTGAAACATGAGAGACTTTTAAAGCATCTTGACTAAAACATTTGCCTACTGGGGTTTACATGGCCTTAATAAGTGTCCTGGACTGGTTGCAGATGATGTTTTTCAGTCTCCTTTAGATGGCGCCATAACTCATACTCTCACCACTCAGCCTTTGTTTTCTGCCTCAAATAAAGAAACCAACATTAATTTCCACATACATACTGTTAACCACATTACAGTTTTAAGTAGTTATTTAATGTATTCATTTTGATTCTTCATTCTTTAGTCTGAAGTATAATCTCCATGATCATCCTGAGATATGACTTTGTGTTCAGTAACATCTTATTAAAAAATACAGCTTGTCAGTCCATTTAACACAAAGTAAATATGAAAAAGCAAACTAAAGATCATAACTAAAGGCAGTGAAAACCCACGAGATTCATGAGTCCCTGCTCACGTTAAGTTTCATGGTTTCTGTTTGGTTTTAAAATCTGTATTCATGTGGGTGTGAAGCAGAAGGGCCAGGGTCATTAAAGTTCACAACATCTCCTGAGGATCATACTAAATGTTAAACATAGACCCAAATCATATTTGAAATAATAGCTCTGTCCAAAGCTGTGTTTATGTTGTAAAAAAGTTACATGGACAGATTGTTGGCAGCAGCTTGATCAAAGCCAGAGTCTGGCCGAACCAGAAGGTCTGGATGCATGAGGTCCTCTGATTCTCCAGTCAGATAGACACACATGAATAATGGCCTGTCATGCAGCACCTCAGTCTAACTACCAGCTAACATATGCACATGAAAAAAAAATATCCTTTCTCATTCCTGCTCCACAGATGGAAGTTTTTGCCATTTTCAAAAATGCTCTTTTGGATCTAATCAGATTACAGTTTGAAAAAGGCCAGAGAAGAAAGTTGAAATGCAAACTGCAAAATAAAGTCAGCTGTTTATCACTGGACTAATGACAGCTGGGGGTTCTGAAGAGGCGGGGAAATAGTTGCTCCTCACAGAGTGACAGCCCAAGGAAGTATTGGTGCCAGTGTTCTTCATATCTGATCTTAAATGTGGTTCCTGTATCCTCCTCTCTTGGCATTTCCTTCCCAGTTGTCTTGTTCCCATGATACAGTAGCAGAAAGTATGAGGAGAAATAGCTCATCAAAATTGTTCAACTTCACGGAGGTAAGGGTTACTAATAAACCTTTAAGAAATACTCAAGAGAAAAATGTAAGTGATAAAATTGAAATGAGATTCTGTGTGTGGCCTAGGATTCATAGTCAGTATTTATTTTCTGACATTTTCAGGACTCAAAAAACTGTCAGCCTGCTTCACAGTAGCAACAGCATAATACCAAAGCAGGTTACTCATGATTGATCTCTTGTACATTTTATGTCATTTTTATATATTCTGTGAATTTTACCTAACTGCTTTGGAGATTGTTCCTTGAGTCTACTGTATGTGAAAATAAGCCCTGTGAAATAGCAATTTCAGGTTAATAGCAATAAACTAATTAATCTGTCATGTTTATTGCGTTACACAAAGAGCATATTTTATTTATACCACTAGTCATTTATTATGCACTGGTAATAGAATATCTAATTGTGTCATTGAGAGGAGAAGTAATTCAGGAGAAAATCAAACGTCCCTTGATGAGTGAAGTTTGCAACACAGGAAATTAACAGCACAGCTCTGTGTCTTGGTCAACTTGGTCAGAAACTGTCAACAATAAAACATGAGAGTGTGTTGACAATTGTTTATGGAAAGGTGGAACTCCCTAGCAGATGAGAGATAAGGTCACGGGATGCAGTGGAAAACAAAGACTCTTATCTGTTTCACTTCAATACTGACGCTGAGAGAGCGATGCCCTAAGAGCTAAATCCCAAACACTATCTCACTGTGAAAACCATCTATTGTGTCCAAGGTGATAGTGTGTGGGTCTCAGGACCTGAAATCTGATAAAATGTTCCAAAAATAATGCCCAGAGTGGGCTTTTTGAGCTTGTCACATTTTCAGCAACAGCACAAAAACAGCCCTGTCTGCAATGTACCTTTAGATCTCCTCGGAAAGTTTTTTTTTTTTTTTCTTAGATGGTGTCCTCAAGAAGTTAAACTGAGGCCGTGCTTTTCCTTTTTCAGTTTCTTATTTCAGAATCAGTAATCTGTATAAATATGGAACAGAAAATGAAGATCCACATTTCCAATGCAAACTCACAGTAGAAGCTTTATTCTTTGGGTTTTCATCTTTACATTCTTTTATAGTTCATACATGATAATGTTTATATTTTCTGTGATGTGAGATATTTAATCTTTTTATAATTCCATTGTATTACTGTATAATGGTTTCATGCTGTGATCCTCCTGGTATATGTTTTTGTTGTCAAAAGCAGGTTAAGATAAATTCTTTCATTGTACCTTCATGGTGTTTCAACATATTGTGGCACATTGCATTTAACTTCATTAAGACTCAAGAATATCAGTTCAAATAGCACTGTCAGAGAATACAAAAGAGAATACAAAACATTTAAAGAGGACATAGGGTAAGACCTCAGCAGAGAGTAAACAGGTAATCATCAAAATAAATACAAAGTTCTAAGCACTGTGTACATTTTAGTTCAAGATGTTTAATAAAATATAATATTGTAATTATATCAACCGCATACTACAATGTCCTGTCATTGCCTAATTAATGACTTCTTAATCCATTTCATTACATTATAATGTGTGTATTAAACCAGTTTCCTCTGCTTTACAGAGACGTTGGGACTCTTCAGAGCAGGCTACATATGTTGAGCCTTTCCGAGATGTCAGATGTGCCGTGAAGAGGCTCTTCTCAGGCACCCTGCAGCTGCCCAGGTTGTCCTGCAGACCCTCTACGCAGGACCAACCTGAGGAGGACCCAGCGTCCAACCCCATAGTCTTCACTGTCAAGCCTTCCCGGAGTCTGGGCAGTCTGACCAGTTATATCACCAAAGCCTTGTGAGTCAGTAATGCTGAATGATTGCAGTGTCTGTCTTTTCCGTGATACTCCTGCTGTTTCTTTTTCATCAATTCTCATTTTTCATTTTATTCTCATGTTTTCCCACTGTCATTAATGACATCTGCGTGGTCACATTATTAACACATAAACTAAAGTTCTCATCTCACTTTTTTAAACTTTGTGAGATTTGTGACCTGTATGACGATGGTGAATACTGCCCAAATGGGCTCTTTTTCAAGTTTCACCAGTTACTGCTTATTTACTTTACTTTGTCAATCGATAAGCAATTCCTGTATAGTGTTGCGGTTTTATATAATGTGTTTGTTAATATAAATTTAGGTCAATGTTGTAGCACTTTCTTCCAGTTAAATTACCTATAAAGTCATTTGATGCCTTGGTTTGACTGGCAAATATTCAGCAGAGCTTGATATATTTTTGTTTCTTAACCTCTTAAATTAGGTAGGAGAGGATTTGCTTTTTAAGCATATGATCCAACAAAGTGTGCTGCTTAAGGCAGTGCTCTCTCTTCTGTCACATTGCTGAACAATTATCACTATAAAAGATCAGACAAACAAGGCTCTCATGATTTTCTCCACAACAACACCCAAGCTGGTTTTGCTTACATTTCTGTAGCATTTTTTACTTTTCTTTATATGCATATGGGTGTACTGCAGCTTTTTGTGTCCAAAGAATGCAGACAGACTTGTCTGATGACGTTGGCAGTGTAGGCCAGACGTGAACTGGTTGGAATTTATGTTGGACGTAGTTGGAGCATTTGTGATAAGACTGACTATGCACATTTGTAAACATTGTTGATCACAGTGAACTATACAGTATGCACGTCCATTAGCATGAGAACATTTTAATGTTAATAAAATAACCTTTTATTCAAGACAGCATAATGCTGCATTTTCAGGTAGTGCAGTGGTAGTGTTCTGTACTGAATGTTGAAAGTTGCAAACTATTACATGGTAAAGTGAGACCAAAGTGGCGGAGATCTTTTTTGACATATTGTTGTTTGCCAGTATAAGTATATAGTGAGTGGATGTAAGCCGTGGGATATAGCTTGCAAAAGTATAGCTAAGACCCAGTGTTACTCACAGGTAACATAGCTTATGAAATGACATGATGTTTAATTTTTTTGAGGACAAAGGTGTGGCATTTGCCTGACAACAAATAACAGAATTGGAAATTTTATATCCACCTCCAACAGTACAATACAACACAGAATTATTTCACTTTAAGGACAGCTCCTGACAGAAATCTAAAGCACTGGCTTTTTTCTTAATGTAATAAGTACCTTGATCTAGAATCTAGTTTGTTTTCACCCATGTCTTATTTAAACTAGTTTGTTTTCACCCATTTTTATTTAGTATAAGTAAACCCAGTCCACTGACTTTCTCTTCAGTAGGATACAATATAAAAAATGTACTTAACATGCAAGTGCTTGGTATAAATTACAAACATGCCAGGGCAAACATGGCAGTACATGGATTCATCATGTTTAATGTGCTATGGCTGAAACTCTGCAGAAGAAGCACTGGAAAATGAGTTCATGCATTGTGATGATTAGGCTTTATATATTCCATCAATGTTTATACACTGGCAGGTAAAAATCAACACTGCCATAGACACAACCCCTATAATGATGTACTAAAAAGCCTTTCAGTGTATTCGTTCTCCAGGAGGAGAGCCATGTGCTTGTCTGTTTACAAGTTGGTAGTGCAGTTTTGATGCAGTGCCAGAGAAATTGTTTACGAAGAGGCATTTAAAGCCACAGGATGTTCAAACCTGACAATGCTGAATGTGTTAAGGAAATTAAATCAAAATTAATTTATTTTACCAGAGTGAATTTGATTCAAGATTTTTCTGTTTTGTTTTATTATACGTGATACATGACCTGTCATATTACTTTGAAAGATCTTTTATAACAAATTGCTTGCGACTTTCTACCTGTAGACGACGATCCTGTAACAGCCAGGACGGTTTTCTTGTTGTTCTGATATGCATATCAGGTTTTTGCTCACAATAATACCAGTCCAGCTTGTCTCTAGGGGCAGATGCAATGTTTGACACACACTTCTAACTGGGAGTTCCTTTTCAGTAGGGTTTTCAGCCCCCTTCAAAATGGGAACTCCAGATGACTTGGTTGGAGTCTGAGTTGGCACAATGCCCAAAAAGTTCTGTTTTTTCTCTTTGTTTGGCTTGATGGAAACTCAAGGAGATGAATCCAGGAGGAAACAAAAGGCCTCCTAAAATCGCAAGATGAACAAAAGTTCCCATGTTGGGACTTTTACCATTAAAAGCTGTGGAAACACGATACATAGTCATTCATCAAAAAGGCGGCTCACATGTGAGTTTTGTCAAGGCAACGACATGTGCCACTTTGGAAAACTTGTAAACAGAGTCTAGATTGACTGTAGGACCATTAGAGGGAGGTAGCTTTGCAGTGAAGCCAACGGGAAAGTATGCTTTATTATGCAATATTTTCCATAGTGACCCGGTGGACAGAGCAGGCTGTTAGACCTGTCTAGATAAACGTAAACATGGAACAAGTTATAACCGAATGGGACGAATGGGTCCTGTCTCACGTTGCTGACCCACCAGAACTACCTCTTGGTGAACTTGATCAACCCCAATTCAGGACCTGCAGGAGTGTCGCCACAGGAATGTACAGTCTGTTCTGGCCAGGATTGGTTTTGGGCCTGGGACTATGCTTAGATGTGTTGAACTTGAGTAACAGAGCATATTTGCAGTCTGGTCATTACAACAAAACAGAAAGGGGGCAAACACTAGACTACTATCTCTACCAAGGATATCTTTTGACTCAAACTGATCTGTAGTTAGTGTCATCTGAGAAATTGAGGACTAACATTACCTCACCTTGTAGCTCATTTTGGTCTCCACAGAACATGCTGGAAAGTTAATGTGAGCACTTAAAGAGATGAAAAGAACTGCAAACAGAATACACAGTCTGAAAACTTCAGAAACGAATCTACAATTGTTCAAATACTTAGCTGGAATAGGCATGATATGATGTGCCTAGAGGCCAAATAAAAGCAGCAAACTGTAGGTCAGTGACTCCAAATAGTACTCTAGAGAAAATACGATCCATAAAGGATGTGACGGTGATGCTGAGGGGTTGAACCTTCGGCAGAGTTCAGAGTGTCATGGAAGTGGTTGAGCAAGAACAATGAATCCAAATTCATGCTTTGGTGACAGTGGATCACGTAAAACCTGACTTTGCACTCCACAATTTAATTTCACAGCATTTGTGTTATGTTTGGATGAGAACACATTTCTCTGACTACAAGTACAATACTACAAGAAATACATACAGCACAGTACAGTAGCTGTGAGTGTATAGCCACAAAAAAGCAAAGAATCATTCTTCACTGCTCTCCCTACCAGCTGTTGGTCATAGGTTCAGCCCTGTGTCAGATGCTCCAGCTCCCTAGGTTATTTGAGTTACTCCAGACAGCACCGGTGTTTAGCTCTGAGTTCCTAATCACAGGAGGACCTTTTCTCACTCCTGAGCGATAAACAGAGATCGGATGGGGGGGTGAAGATGATGTTGCCTCTGGTCACAGATAGAGAGCGCCATCGTGACAGCACCCATGCTCTCTATAACTTTTTATCTACCTCTGCTTTTTATAGTCAGAGGCCCTTCATGTGACTCTTCCTGGTACGCTCGGAGCATGTGAAAGGCAAAAAGGCTGTCTCTGAGGAAATAGGCAACTTCACAACAAATAGCACCTCAGGGACCCGAGGAAAAGCCTGAGTATGCAAAGTCTGTTGGAGTGAGAGTAAGACAGCTGAGCTGGAGGGCCGAGCCTGGCAACAGCTTAATGTTTATACACTGGAGGAACTTAGAGAGGAAGTAATTATGGAATTATGGAGCACAGTTTGAAGTTGATGAACAATATGCTCAGTGAGATTAGGAGTGAGGGAACAGGGGGAGAGAAGCAGAAGGAGGTGATCTGTCATGCTTCTCCTCGCTGTAAATCAGACGTCCATATTTAGTTGGAGAGAGGGAAGGCCTAGCAGTAATGTAAACAAAGCCTGGGAGAGGGAGGAAGGCAGGGAGAGTATATCAACACTAATGTTTGAGTGTATTGCCACAGCACGGCATTCAACGTGTTCTTCAGGAAGAGACAAGCAGGACGTGAAAAGGGCAGATCAGGTTTCAAATAAAGATTAAAAAGTCTGATAGAAAGGCAGCTGTGTTTACCTTTTTAAGGAGTTTTAGTTCTCTTTTTGGATTTTAAAGAGCTCTTATTCTTAGAGCAGGACCAGGTTTTGTTTTTTTTCAAGTGTGAGGAAGTGAGGACTGGACGAGAGGTACTGTGACTTTACCTGGATTTGGAATATTGAGATAGATAGCCACAGACATCAGTGGATCACTGCCGCATGTCACATCACAAAAAAATCCTGCCAAGTCAGTTTGAGAAACTAGAGAGGAAACATATCAGAGAAAGTTCCTGGAACCGAAGTCAGCAGACTGAATACCTTACTTTCACTATGAGTGATCTGTGCTCCGAGAGCTCAGAGGACGAGAAAGCTGAAGTTGGGAAGAGGCCACAGGAATTCAAGGTAACCAGGCTGCCCATCATTCAGCTCATGCCTAGGTCTAAGACAGGCTCCCCAGGAGGATCCCCAAAGAGTTCACCCAGGGATTCACCGCGTGCATCTCCACGAAACTCTCCGCTGCTCTTCAGGAAGCTGTTGATGAACCGCAGCATCAACCTGCAGAGGCGCCGCTTCACCCTTGCTCACACACCCAGGTAGAGTCTGCAACTCTGAAGCTGAGGTGGAAAATATGATGATGCCTTTTGTTCCACTGAACATATAGCTTTACTCTACATGTAAAACATTTTTACCTGCACTGGACATTTAGGTATCTCTGTGGATGAGCCACAAAACCCAATCGATCAAGCATGCTATTGATCATTCTCATAATATTTTTTGTCCAAAGTATTAGAAATATATGAAATTATTTCAACAGCCACAACTCAAAACCATCTTGTACTGTTTACATATAAATTATTTGAAAGTGTTGCTTGATAACTGAATGGAATCTGCAGGGAGGAGTGTTGCTTAAGGAGGAGATCGTTCTTGTCTTACGGCTGACGGTCACTCCACTCAGCTGCAGTTGTTGATGTATTTTTGGTCTATTTTTGTGCAGGCAGCAGCCTTTCACACTACAAAAATGGTTGCCCTCAAGCTCATGTTATGAGATTCATCCTGACCACAAGATGTATTGCTGCATTTCGGTTAAACACGCTGTCCTCTGCCAGAATAAAATCACCCATTGTTTGAGGGGAGTTCTGCTAAAGTAAATGCTCATAATATGAGGATTACAAAGGTGCTGTTTCATCTTCTATATATGGATCAGCTGATATTTACTAAGATTTTTTTTTCTGTGCACAGACAGCAGATATTGGGTGCTGCCAATATTTTGCTCACTTTGTGTTTGGTTACAACATTTATTCATTTATGACTTTTTTGTTGAAAGTGATTAGCAGTAAACTTAGGTGAAGAACTGTATTTCACCTATTTTACATACTGTCACTTCTAGTGACTAGTTTATTTCTCTATAGTTAATTTCCTACAGGTGAGTGTTCAAAGCTTTGTCCACCTTTTGTTTGCCAACAGAGCGGTATCATCTCAGCAAACACACAGCTCAATGACATCCCTGCTGTCGCTGGATCAGCAGTTTGTTGTTCCACTTGTTTGTCAAGCAAGCTCTTCAATCTGTCAGCTACAAAATAACCTTTCTTAATTGCCGCACAACAATGAAATACAACTCGGGTATCTCCTGCTTTCACATTTGATTTATTCTTAATTTTTCATCTGCTATTGTGTCTACAGCTCTTGTTTGCAAAGAGCACAGCTGTCATGCTGTCAGTAGGCTCTACAATGATACCTGCTAGTTTTATGAGCCATTATTCCATCAAGCCTGGTCTAGGATTCGGATACAAATTAAACATTTGCAAAAGTCATGTGATTAAACCATACTTGACCTTAATTTCTAGAGAGAGGAACAATAAACAAGGTCTTACACATGCATATGTGTGGATGGATATACAAACAAATATCTGTTCTCTTTCACTCCTAGGACATAGTGTATTTTCTCCTCAATGTGTTAAGAACATCTGTAGGTTCACTGCACAGAAGAGCCTGTTGTGGAAAATGTTAAGTACTGTAAAACCAATTTTTACGCACATGCCTCCTATCTCTTTGTCAGTGTTTACCCTTCACTCCTCAACATATATATACACTTAATGTAGGCACCAAGCAATTCTTGGCTGTTAATATGTGTCTCTATATTGTTGCAGTGATGTCAGAGTGCAGTGATGGCAGATCACATCCAGTCAGTGATATAATATTAAACACTTTTAATAAACCGTAGCTAATGCTGTAAAAACCTGCCTTACTTTTATTGGCAAGAAAGGAATATTAAACATTTATGAAGAAGTCACTGCCTACTAGAAAAGTCAAAAAATATTTATAAGATCATTCACCTCTGTAAACTTCTTGCAGGGCCAGTAGATGCATCTCTTTTCAGAGGTTTACTGTAACTGTGCAGCCAAACTGTTTCATTAATTTTAATGTGTCTGTTGAAAATCCAAATATTAGAGCGTACAAGTCCAGTCAGGATAAGGAGATTTCAGCTTGATGTTCAACATGTCAGAGCTTTAACATTATACAGCTCCAAGGTCAAACCACTGGAAGTGTCCCTCTGCGAGGTATGTGCAGTGTCCCATAGTGTCACAGCTGAAATAAATGGATGGTGGAGAGTTATTGCAGGATGGCTGGCAAGGAGAAGAAATTAAACAAACTGGGGGTCCAGCGGAAAATAAATGTCGCAGGGAGCTCAAATATAGAACATACCCCTAAAGTTATTTTCACTAGGTGTCTAAGTTGATTAAGACTCTTTTTCCACTCCAGAGACACCACGTCAAATGGATTTCATTTGTGAAAAATGTGACATGAAAATTGTTTTTGCAAGTTATTTTGGGGATCAGTTCATTTTCTATAATGTCTTTCAATGATTTGACATTTAGAGACGCAAAACATTTAGAACCACACACATACATTTTCACACTTTGTCAGTCAGAGATATTAATATGTTCTATGGTGTCCAAGTTAAAAATATGGCAGATTTGAATTTAAAAATTTCTATAACTACAGAGTGATATGTGTGCTCTGGGATTAGATATTGCTTAATAACTTTAATATGATCTATAGGATATCATTTGGTGTCTGGGCATCAGTCTCTGACATGTCTTCAGTCAGCTATTGAAGCTTAAACATGTTAAAGAAAATTTATATTTTACTTATTTCTTTTGAGATTAGTCAGTTTAGTAGTAGTTTTGGATCAACATTATAATGAGGTATAATAAAAAGAGTCACAACCTTGCTCCATACTGTAAGCTATTAGTACAACTGAAAAGGTTTACTTCTATCATACTCACAGATTTTCTGAATGAAAATTAATGTTGCACTTCCTGTTTTTACCACTAGAGGTTGCTATGTTATTCAAGGTGGAAAGCATTAGGTTGTGGAATGATGATCAGAGTTGAAAAAAAGAGTATTATCCACTGGTTGCAGTTTTACAATATATATATATATTTAAAGGTCCTAAACCTCTTTTGGCTTGATACTGTTTAGAAATATTCTGAAGTTATAATAGCAACCTTAATAATTTGCTGCAGGCTGGAGAATTATAGTTCAAAAAGGACCAATGCATACGATTTAGTGGCATCTGTTGGAAGAGACTTGGCAGAAATTGAATATAATTTTCACAAGTATGTTTTGACTATCCCATGAAAATAGGAATGGTTGTGTTTTTTCAGGTTAGAATTAGTCCTTTATGGGTATTCAGTGGACCTTTAACTTTTTGAATGATTATTCACCAGAAAGCAGTATATTATTCAGCACTTAAGAGGAAAAAGTCGCTATTATAACTTAACATTTAACAGGTCATCCAATAGGTACAATTTTATCTGTGTATTTTGGCCTACAATTGTGAGTTATATAAGTTAGACGTTATGTTTAATAGTGGAGCAATTTTAACTTGCTAGTTATCAGGCATCCTAATAATCTCAAATGTGTTGTAACAGATACTTCCTGTCCTCCCGCGTCCGACATATTATGAAAAATGAGATGTTTCCATCCTTTACTAATCATGTATTCTCTGCAGTATTTTCATAGTCACATATTTAATTAGAGCAAATATTTGTTTAACTCTGAAGAGGATATTGTGCAAATCAGATGGATTATATCAAGGCATGTGAAGAGAACTCAATACTAAAAAAGGAAAATTGAATCACCTTTAAAAC